>JAYJMH010005530.1:0-26293 GCA_036873815.1 Phacellophora camtschatica | reverse complement strand
AAATGATGTTAAGATGACATCGAAACGTCGCTCATTATTATCGTTAATATTTATAATTAAATGTTACAAAAATAATACTCTTATTCGAAACTAACCATTTAATCAAAGTATTGCATAAAAAAAGAGCATCTGACACTTGCATCGCAATTAAAACAGACAGTAATAAAGTAAATTTCAGCAGTGTACACCATTATAATTTTTTTTTAATTTCATCGACATTGGGTTCCTCATAAATGTTATGCAACTCTATAAGCAGTACGTACATAAACAGAACTGAAGATTTTCTGAAGGATTCCTTTTTCGAAAAATCTTCTGAAGAACTCTGTCAAAAGGTTCGCTTTTATTTCAAGATATTCTGAGAATAACATCAGGGGTGTTTTGAGCAAGATGCGTTGCATTTCGTAATAAAATTTGTTCATGATGCAACTGCAAATTCCAATATAAAACACGGTGCATGCTGGTAAAATACTCCAACTGCCGTCTTTAAAAAGTCGTCTTACGGTGAACTCCTCTCAATGGAAATAATCATCCCAAACCGACCGGATGAGAATAGCCGTTCACACTGAAACTAGTGTTGTAAATTATTGATTTAACTTTTATAAATCACGCCCGGATTTATTTTTGCTAAACAAGCAAATCCTATGCAAGTTCTATTTTGCAGGGGGTAGTACATGGAAACCAGCTTAGTTTATAAGATAAACTTACGTTCAAATATCTGAAATCAATATAAAGTTCTGCCCGCATTCACCTCCTGAAAATATTATGTTTTATATTGTTTGTCAATGGGCCATATGGCCCTTCCCGGGGTGAAAGGGTTAAAAGGCAATGCCCATTTTTACAATTTCTATGATTCACATACATTTGTGACATAGGTGTTTTTACATTAGTGAAATAGGTGTTGTGAAAATGTTTCAGGGTGCACAAAAGCTATGGAGCTACATTTAAACTAGTCAATCTCCACGAAAGCAAATTTTGTAGCGAGCAACGTTTTTAGTTCTGATTAAGCTAACTCATGGGTAATAATAAACATGGTTCCCCACGAAACTGGAAATTCTGCTGAATTTAAGGGAAATGATGTGCTTCAACTAAAATACGATTCGTATAATTCAGATTAAAAATATAAATATATATATATATTTATATAACATCGTTCCCCATAATATATATATATATATATAGATATCCTCTATCACAAAAGTCTCGTTCGTTCACTATAGTAAAACTTGCAATATCTGCTATGAAAAAAACATCTGCAACTATTCTTAAATTTAAAAATGAGTCGTACTTTGCAAAAATAAATTTTTAATAAACTCATATTAGTTCATCAAGAACGACTGCGAATATCAAAGCATTTTTGAATCGGCACGTTGGCGTTAAATCTAATGATGTGGCATCATTGCGATAAAAGCATTTAACTGCTCTGAAAAAAGTATGCCTATGACCATTAATGGAATTTATAAAACGAGCCATTTTATAGCTACAAGAGAAGTAAGACCTCCCTCCTGGTCGACTCAAAAATTATCCGTCCAGATTTAAGTATCAACAACATTAGGTTTAAAAAAACGAAACCTTTTCTTCAGAGATCTTTATGCAAACAATTGTCAAACGACCAACAATTTAAGGTCTTCAAAGATATTGTGAAGTTAAGAGAGACTAAATAGTTTCGAGAACTGGTTCCAAGAATAGCTTCAAACAACATCACAATATGACATGTGTTCAATTTCGTACCTCCGTCTTTATTCTTGGCTCCAGAACATACTGTTATCTTGGTTGTAAAACTTCATCTTCGTTTGGTGAAATCAGCAAAAACCCAACAAAATGTATCACATCTAGTGAGTGGAACTTTTTTCTTTCTTCCCTTTAAACGTTTTAGCCACCTATACAGCATTGTGATATAAATATCACTTTCAGTACTTAAATTTACAACTCCACGGCTCTTTCAAAATTATGAATCATTGCTTAAAAAACAATGCGATTACGCTTCCTCGCAGTTAAGTTTTTTTTCGCTTTGCTTTCGACAAATATGGTAATAATTTGTCTTGGTACACTTGTAGTAACCTGGCAATGTGCACCTGTAAACTTTTGATACCCATACCATTATTCTTCGAAGAGGCTTGCAAGTTAATAACCAATCTCAAAGGTCTTTCTATAAACTGACCTGCTCTTACTCTTGGTCGTACCTTTCGTCCTTTTCTTCCAATACCTTTCTTTGTAAAACCAAGTCCCCATACGTGTTTGACGGTTTGAATAACACTTCGAAATTCCGTGTAGTGGTTTACAGAGTAAACCTCTTGAAACACACAGTTTTGTTTTGTTTGAGCTTTTCTCTGTATTGAAAAAAAAAACAATTAGAAATGTCAAGTGCAGGCCATAAGAAACGCGAGGCCACAAAAAATAAGCAACACACAGGAAACCGCTTAGGCTCAGATTTGAAAAACAAAAAACAAGATTGACAAAGATGCACATTTTCTACATAAATCACAATATAACAGTACGAACATATTACATTTGGTTACTGCACTTGCCTCAAAGCCTGCTTATATACCAAAACTGTTGAAGAAAAATTAGAACAACAACAACAACAACAGCTAATTTGGGTTGAAATGGAGACAGATTATAAGAAATCCCAGCCTCAGACTGGAGGTAGCTGTTGTAAAAAGACATGTAATGGAATTCCTCCTTTTAACCTAAGCCTCTCATCGCTTTGAAATTTATGGTAAAATATGTTTATAAAATCACAACATATAATGCTTGTCATGTCATGTTTTGAAGCAAGGACCATTCAAAAATTATTTTTACACATATGACAAGGTATTATGGTAAAAATATGGAGCATACTACGGTACGGCTAGGCGAAGCGATCAAATGTTCGTCAGGAAACACTACATGTCGTGTGACACGGAAATTCACTCACAACAGATCTGGGCCCTGCTGTGAAACACGTTTCATGTAAACACGAATCGCAGCTATTTCAACTCGACATCGGATGCAATGGTCACTATTTCCATGTAAACAGCATTAAAAGGCGACATTAAATCTTGATTTTCCTTTTAATGCCATTGCAGGAGACTTCTCGACTGAGTTTGCGCATTTCATTACAAGGATAGAAGGTTGCTTTCAGATGAAGCACTTCACCTCCGTGGAGAATTGATCAGCTCTGGCACCTTCTTAAGTATTGGTCGTAAATCATAATTTATATAAATGTAATAAAAAGAGTAGTGTAGTTGGGGTGTAGCAGTGGTAGAAAGAGCACTTAATATTACATTCTGTGAGAATTATATTCATGTTGTGAAATTTTATCACAGCGAAAAACAACAGAACTGAGCAAATAAGTCTTCAACAATATCTGTAAAATATCCTCGTGTTTCTTTCTGCAAGATTTGCAATCGTTAAAATTTTATAGCGGTTGAAAATTCATCATTACAAATAAAGTTTTTTCAAATCTTTAAGAATTCGAACAAATTTTAAAATCAAAATCATCAAATAATAATTATCAGTAACACAAAAATATTTCCTAACAAACGAAAAACAATAACTGACATAATGAAAACAAACCATGTGACAATAAACAAAGTTTGGATCAAAACAAATTTATTTAAATAAAAGAGGTTATGCAACAGCAACAGGAAATTAATAATGCATAGTTATATGGTCAAAAGATGAACAAAATTTAAATAAACAGGCTAAATTGAAGGCTGTATTTACACGGGACCAGTTCCATTTGGAACCGCACTCAAATGTGTATGATTAGGCCGTCCGTTTACATGGGACAGTACCAAAACGGGTCCACCTATAAAATGGTTCCAAATGGCTTTTTTCTCCAGATGTTCTTGTGTAAACGGGTGGAACGGTTCTAAACGGGTACGGACAGGAAATGAGGCTTATCAAAAACTTGTTGATGTTTCATAATTGAACCACGATTTAAGGCACCAAAATTATTTAGCAGTCTGTTGTCTACCGTGGTACGTTCATCGTATTTTTTCCAGTCCTTCTCATGTGATATTTTAGTCGTTTTAATAGCCCAAAACTCCCGGGGTGGAGGGTATATTTTCTTCTATACTTTTCTACCTTTTTCTGCCATTTCAAATAATTGTAATGGCAGAAAAAGTCTACGGGGGTATTATAATTGTAATAATGATACAAACAAAAAAAGAGCAGCAAACTGGCGTGAACTTTGAAAGCAAGTCGAATAGAAAAGAAATTTGGCACTTTGTTAAATGTAAAATAGTTTTCCATTTACATCACATTTCAAAATGGTTTACAAATAGAGCCGGTCCCGTGTAAACGCACCCAAACTTTCCCCTGTAAACGAAGCCGAAACATTGTCTTACTATCAAAAATGAAACTATTAAAAAAAAACAAGACAAGTGTATCATTTCCAACATATTAAATAAAGTAATTTCACCATATTCCTATACATGTAGTATTAAGACCGTTACTTATCACATAACGCGAACAACAAAATCAAACTCCTAATTTGTATCACCACTCCTAACAAGTACACAAATATGAAATATGCTTATGCTTAAATATGCTTAAAAACAAAATGATGCAACTATTCATAATAACACTGCTTGAAAACAGGATCCAAAAAAATTCAACCAATGCTTAAATCCAAGTGACCTTCAAAACAAATTAGAAAATAAAATGTTATTGACGCAGCATAAAAGACCGTCCGTTTGATTGACCCAGCAGCTAGCATCCTCTCTCTAACAATGTTGGAAATAGATGTTATTTAAAGAAAATAATTATAATCAAAATATTATTGTATTTTTCGAAACTATAAAACATCCTAATAGTATATATTTCTATCCTTTATATTTTAGTGCTTTTTTCAGATGCATTTGGTCAGATATTTAAGAAGCTCAAACTGCGGCTGATAGGTGGCTTTCCTGTTTTCCAATGAACCTCAAGTCTCATTGAATTCCAGACAAGCTCTAAACACGAATAATCCCCTCTACTGGCTTACAATTTATTACGTTTGTATATCAAAATTAAAAGTCGGCAAATGGTCCAACATATGTACAGAACAAAAACTTTTTACATGTACAGCAAGAACCTAAAATTCATAAAAGACAAAAACATTCTCTTAAATTTGATCGAAATGCATATTTTTGGTAAGATTAGTTACAAATAAGAATAATTTTTTGAGTTGATTGACCTTTGATACAACTACAAAACAACAACAAAACGGTGAGAAAAGTTTTTTTAAATCTCTAGAACATGTCCCAAAAATCTGATGTCTAAAAGAAAGTTCTTATAAAGTAGCGCTGGGAAGGAGCATCATACACAAATCTTAAAATTTAACTAACTACAAACAAAAAGTTTGGTATATACAATGGTACCCAGGGCTATTATTGCACGTTTATATTCATTTAGATATGTATGTTAATGGTCAGAGACCAGTACTCTTTTGCTTCTCTTGGGTGTTAGAAACGAAATATTACACTACTTCTTTTTCAAATCCATTTATTTATATGTGTATTTATGAGATGATAATAAGTACAGTTTTGAAATCAACCCATATCTACAAAGATACTTGCATTCAAACTGTATCGCGTCCAAAAAACCCTCTACCAGAATTGTTTTCAATATTGCACTCTAAATATTTTTTAACTTACCATCGGGACACCAATAGGTCTTCCAGATCGACCAAGACAGATGTAATAATTTGTTAAATTGCTGCGAATCCTGACTCTTCCAAAACTGTCTGATTGGATAATAAGCAGGGCTAAATAAATAAATTCAAAGACAAAATAAAAAAATGAAAATTTAAAGAAGCCAGAAAATTCTTAAGTAACTCCAAACTTCATTGTTTTAAAATGCTACTGGTAGTTTGCTTTGTTTTTATCTTTATTAATTAGATTTTTTAGTGAAGAAAAATAAGTAAAATAAATTTCAGGAACTTCGTCCATTTCGAGATATAAATATGACACTGTCAAAAGTGCTGGATCTTTCTTAAGCACATCAAGCAAACAAGTCTACAAGGAATCTCGATATCAAACTCCCACACACCTGGCTTTTGTCATTTATAACCTCGATTATAGGATTGTAATTTTTCTCAAACTTCGCAATATTTATTTTCAAATGTTTATAAGCAACAAAATTGAAATCAACCGTTGACAACTGTGCCGTGTTATTAGTTGCACTGGGATAACTTTTTATACCAGCCGCACGTCACACTGACGTCACCAAGCTGTGAGGTCATAATAAGGAGGTAATTTTAGTATTTGAGATTGACATCAGCATAAATCACGCATCCATAAGTTTGCAACAAAAGCATAACAATTTTTACATTTTTGCCGTAAAAACTGTTCAGAAGCCCATGGGTGGGAGGAAGCATGTAATGTCGTTTAAATAAATGATAAGGTCAGTTGTGTCAGTTCAAAAGAGAAATGGCGGCAAGCGTAGTGGACAATATGAGAAGATGAATTAAGATGATTACGTATGAAACGGGAAGATGAACAAAACGTACGGTATGAGAAGATGAAAAAAACATACGGTATCAGAAGATGAATAAAACGTACGGTATCAGAAGATGAATAAAACATACGGTATGAGAAGATGAATAAAACGTACGGTATCAGAAGATGAATAAAACGTACGGTATCAGAAGATGAATAAAACATACGGTATCAGAAGATGAGTAAAACGTACGGTATGAACATAAATGACAATGAGACCGAACGAAAAAATGCTATTCAAAAGAAATAGTCTGATTGAACTCCACATATCCCATAAAGCAGTTATCCTTTAATTAATCATTTTAAGCTATAACTCTAAAAGAAAAAGAATTAACACTGTAACGATTAAATTAATACGGAAATCTGGCATGGGAAAAGTGCAAAACAATGAACATTGCTAAACAATAACCACGAACATCTGAGTTTCTGAAAACTTTAGTCAGTGTGGTTGCATAAAAGGTATTTCACTGTGAACACACATTCCATTAATCAACAATAAATAACCTTAAATTCACTGCGAAGACTATGTTCCTCCGCAGGACCTACACTTTAACTAGCCATTTTTTTTAGTCCCCTCCTTTAACAAGATTGTATCAAACCTGGGAATTTAAATCAGATATTCCAAGTTATGCTAACAAAACCCTCTAAACTCTAAACAAACAATGATAATATAGCAAGAACGAAAAATCCTATGGGATTTAATTGCAATACGGAACCATTTAAGTTGAACTTATTCAAAGTATTTTTTCATTCAACACCAAAACAACGAAGAGACTTTCGCTTGAAATACATACTTATGTTTAAAAGTCACTTTCCTCAGGTATGGCAAACTATGTTCCCTATTATACTAACTGGATTGGGTACGTCCAAAGGTAACCATGAATTTAATGACTAAGACATGACATATAAGCTAAAAGTGACAAACTTTAATGTTGTCCATTTATAGAAAAAGAGAATTTCCTTATGGTTACTTAAAATATTTTACAATAAGACTTTTCGTTGGTAATGTGTTTCCAATGACAACAACTACTTAAACAAAATTACAAATATGGCGACAGTAATTATTTCTACTTACTATACAGTAATAATAAATTTATTAAAAGACATCTGTAACAGGGCAAAAATAATTTAAATAAAACGATAGAGAGAGAACAATATTCGAACAAAGATATCAAGACTAAATAATTCAAAATTTTAGAGGCTAAGGGGTCAGTCAATTATAACTCTGGGGAACAGGGGGGGGGGGGGTTAGAATTTCTACACTGTAAAAATTTAACAGCCCAGACAATTTGTTCTATAAATTTTCACACCCCATCAGCAAACTAGAAACAAATTGCATACCCCAGTGACCTTTTATTAAAGTGTGAAGTGCTTTGCTTGCATGCAGTCCTTTGTAGTTGTTTCCTGCTTGTTCACTCTATACGTGCTTGATATTATTCCAAAATTCCGCTTTAAAATTTCGCACCTCATGAAAGGAGTTCATACATTTTTCGTACCCCCTCTCTTTAGCGGTCAAAAAAGTGTTCCTATTCCTATATAATCTAACCCTCTCCGGTCCCCGGAGTTATAAATGACTGCACCTAAAAGAATTCATATTAGAAATTCATGTTTTTCAAGGCCAAGAATAAAGAACATCATAAATATAATTAGAACTATCTCATAATATGCAAATAAGTAGAAAAGCAAAACGAATTAAGTACTTAAAAAATCATAGCTGCAGGAAAATTCTATAACATTATGAGCTTTGCATAATGTTGAATAAAATCTGTTAAAAAGCTAAAAAGAGATTCAACCGTATGTAAAAATGCTAGCTTTTGACAAACTAAACATTCTTCAATTAATCAGTGACCTTGAGTTTGTGTCTGGACTAATATACATCTTACGATAGCATGTTTAAAAATCTTTTTAAAGTCTATTAAAAATGTAAATAGTGCGTCAAAAGCTCTTTTAACCTTCTCGTGCCTGAAAGGAACAAATGGTTCATTGTATTTATTTTACAAAAATATTAACTACTTTTAATTATATCCATATTTTTGATTGCCAAAGCAGAGACATAAAATTTAGATTTGATAAAGATTGAGATAGGAAAATGAAATGAAATAAATAAAATGTAGCTTTATGTTATAAGCAGAAATGAATTTACAATAAAGTAGGGTAGCCTGACGATGGAGAAAGAACAATTCTATACACTTCTTATTGTTATGTAAAAGCAACATTAGCCTAAAACTAACTAACAAGGTATTGATATTTCAAAGCATTTAATCTACAAGGCATTTAATCTACAAAGAAGATACTTGCACATTCACTGTGAAAAAAAAGTACAGATGTCCTGGTACGAAACTTTCACTAACTTCTAAACATTAAAAAAGTCGGTAAACCATAGTTCTAGGCCACCCCAGAACTCAATATTCCATATAAGTCGTAGCACATTAAGATGTTAAGCGTTAGACCAAAGCCAACCTGATCTTATAAAATCTTAAAATGTCAAGTATCAGTTTGACAAAGCATGACGGTATTTCTAAAACGCACCAAACGGCTGCAAAATACAAGTAACAGCCCAAGAGTAGATTTTCTCCAAGATGAGACGCAACTAAAGTCTAAAGTAAAACCATCTGGTGAATCAATTGCAGAATTAATAATTGCTACAGGAATTATTAAATGCAAACTATCCAAATAAAGATTTAAGACATAAACATCCAAAGTTTCTCGGGATTATGAGCAAATTCATCTGATGCAAATGACTCAAAAAGCAATTTGCAACGTAGCCCTGAGTTGTACAAAAAGTCCGAAATGCAAACAGAAACTAAAGAAGTTTTTACAATGTAGAGAATTAACAAAAACACACATTATTTAGGATTGATCGCAAGCTTTGATATTTAGGTAGAAAGATTAATTATTGAGACAAGCTTTCTTTTTGATTAAATACAAATAATACTTGTATCTTAATCTAGTTTGAGTATTACAAGTCTGAGCTCATACGAATTCTTAAAATATTTTAAAATAACCCCACGTCAGTATATTGATAATAAAAAAAAAACATTAGAATATCTAAGAAAGCCGCCCTCTGTATACCCTAAAGAACAACAAATCTAGATGCTCTCCACTGGAATCAACATGACGCAAACATATCAATAAATAGCAAATGGTACACTGCAATGGCGTTTATTGGATGAGGCTTCCCTGGATTCTTTGCGCCTCCCTCATGGCCCTTATCATGGCAGTTTACTAAAATATTTGGCTCCCCACCGGGACCATCGCGGAATAAAGGCCATTTCTAAAAATTCTATTTATATATTTATTAATTGTTAATTTCTTTCCTTTGTATTTTGAAACTGTGTAAATATTTCGTTTCTTTAATCTAATACACGTTTATTATTTTTATACGAAAGTCGTTTATAAGAAAGTAGTACTCGGCTCTTCAAAAAGTTGCCAATCACCGACAGTTAAGAATCTTATTCTGCAGACAGGCTCTTCGGGTTATACAAAACGTTGCCTGATTGTATTTTTGGTCATAATCATTGGAAAAGAACCATCACAATTAGATTAGTTTGTGTTTGCCACGAGCAGTAACTATTTAACATCATTTCAAAATCCAGACAATTTAAATTACTTTTTCACATCAAACAAAACCTATACGTTCAGAAAAAAAACCCTGGTTTACATTTATAAAATAACCCATAACGAAAAAACAAGAAGAAATTTTCTTCATGAGAAAATAGCAAACTGTCCATCGAATAAAGCTGTTCATGATAGGTCTATTTAATGGGGAAAGTGAAGGATGTCTAAAAAAGATTTTGTTGCGTCAGCATAACCAGATTTTGAAGAAAACATAAAAGGTATTTGGAAAAACGAGAAATAATTCAAGTCCTCCTTATTCATAACGCTGTATCAACAACAACAAGTAACAACATAAGTTTACCAACATGTCAGTACAAATAAGTTACAGATTTTTCACATAAAATCGTATTTCCCTTGATCTGTTTTCGATTGAAATTTGGTTTTGAGGATTTCCTACAAATATCAAACACACTGTGGATAAGAGAAACTAATACCCATGATACTGTGTTTTTGAATGGCCATAAAACATGGTTTACAGCAGAGGAAGGAAAGAAAGCTGTTTCATTCAGCAAGGATAGCCACTTTCTTTTCTATTTTTGTACAAGAAAACATTCTGTGTGTTAATCTTAAAATTAAAAAGCCTCACTTCAGATAGGAAATGATTTCAGAACCAAACTTTGCTCTTGAAAAAGAGACATGAGACAACGGATACCTGTGAACCGCAGACACAAATAAAAAATTTCAAAAATCTTCGCAACAAGGAATCAGTTGTGTTCCTTACAAGTTTTAAGTTTTACTACCTCATCTTAATGATTGTCACTGATTGTTAATGATTGTCACTCTTTTTCATGATTTCACAAAAATTAGCTGTTATTCTCAACATTTCTCACATAAAAAATCCTTTCCTTCCCACTGCTCTCTAATTTCACAAATACGAAACTCGATTGAAATTAAGTGTCTAACTATCAATTGTGAAAGCTGTGAAAATATTTCAAGAAAGACAATCAAGCGACAAAAGTCATCCATTTGGGAATACAAAGGGCGTGAGAGTTTTACAGAGAGTTTTACAGAAAATTAGATTAAAACAATAGGAGCGGAGATAATTATCAATGAACGAATCGTCACCAAAATGTGAAAATAGTCTGTGATTAACAAACATGTTTAATAGCAAATAAAAAAATATATACTATTTCTCGCGCAATATAAGGAACATAATATACAATCAAATGTAAAAACTATTAAGACTGCTATAAACTGATATAAAAATGCTTTCATGACAAATGATTGCTTAGGCTTATAAAAAATAAATCAAGTTAAGAAACTCCTTTCTCGTCAGGTTCAAATCAGGCCAGTAAAAAAAGATATTTGATTATGCAAATATCGTTTGGAAATTATCTCTGCATTAAAACGTTTTTAAGAAAAAATGTGTTTTCGAAAATATGCTTCTTTGTTAAATTTTTTTCAAAATGAAAAAAAGAGCTATTGAAGAAGAACAAGAAAGAGCACTAATATATTGCCTCACCTCTAATAATCAATAATTATAATGAATGTTAAGAAACAAAACTTTCATTACGTATCAATCAAATAACGAACAAAACACCCACCACTAGGAGAACCATCTTCACCAAGAGCGTCCACTTTTTTACCGACAATCTGCACATACGATCGACTTGCTTTCGAATACAGTTGAGTTACTCTTTCAAAAGGAACACTACTTTCGTCTCCTTTCTTTTTCTCTGCTTCATAATGATCTCGAAATCTCTCATGCAATGTTCTGGGCTGAAAAGAAAATGCAAAATTTATTGCCAGTACCAATAACCAATACAACATTTTGAGTTGCCCACTCTTTTCCTGATTTTTACACGTATTTTGACTTTTAGACACATTTCCTCCTGATTCGTTAAATGTATTGCATAGTATCCTTTTGTTGCCAAATCCCATAATACATTGCGGCGATTTAAAATTCGGAGTAATTGTTAACAAGCACAATAACACTCAGAAAGCTAATGGAACCACGGCGTTTCCTTGAAACCAACGTTATGGCAACCAAACCAGCACCGAGTAAACGGGCGTGGTACTTACAAACATCTTCGACGTCCTTTTCGGATTTGCGGACAATATAAAAAATGAATTAACGAATTTGCATTAAAAATACCATAACAATATTTGGTGGTGAAATGACCATGGGAAAAAATATCAAAAGTAGTTATACCAATGGTAGACACCCATAGTAGTTGTGGTACGGGAAGCGTAAGAGAAGACTCCAACATTAACTAAAAATTTCTTTGATTTTTCATACCGCAACTATTTTGGAAAAATTTTACAATCTGCTGCAAAAAGTATCCACTGGTCAAATTCAGAAATATGAGACAAAAATTGATTTATATTGGTCTTCTATTACCGATGTAAATATATAATTGAAAATGACGTCATTATTTCTTTTCAAGCAAAAGAACATAAAAAAAATTGTGAGTATTCACAGAGAATTTGTAATCAGTAGTACAGAAAACTTGGAGAAAGTAATAAACGACGGATATTGCAACAAATGCAATGAGGTAAAACTTTAATATAATATTAAAAGACACTGTATCATATGTGAGCTACTCTTAAATGCATCCATTTAGCTAGAGCATCAGGTATTTGAAATAACAACTAGACTCATTGTTCTTTGAAGAGCTTTACAGAGAATTTCAAAAATTGTGCGTAGGATTTTTAAGTTTAATCACGAATTCATTCGTTAATGGAATTTAAGATCACGAAATTGTCAATTAATGGATTATGGTTTAATCTTTAGCCGCCATTTTAAAGGCTTATTCTTGAATGAGATTGACTGAGAAGTAACGATAATTAAATGATATTAGCTGAAAAGTAACTTTTAAAATCTATCAAAATGTTATTTCTTGCCATGGAAGAAAACATCTTGGCTAAATCCTCAAACATTGCATAGGCTTAATGCTTCTTTGCACCAAAAAGATTTGGTTATTCCATAATTAAGCACTGTACTGCCTCTCTGATAATCCACGGACACACGACGGCAAAGAAAATAATGATATTTTACTATCAAACTTCTCTTGGTTGCAAAAAAAGGAGTGGAGTACCAAATTTCTCTCTTGATGAAAAATTGTCGAAAATTGTACGTGACAGAGAATGCTCCTTCGCATTGCAAATCTGATAGAAACAAAAAAATCGCATTCCTTAACTTTCCCGCCAAAATCATTTTCAAATGTTTTCAAGTGTTATTAGCCTTTGAAAATCCAGAACCACATGACGCAGCAAAAGCAACAGAAACTTTAGATTGCTGTTAAAATTTCTATTTGAAACTGTGTTTGTAAGAGCAAAAACTAATAAAGATTCAGACATTCATTCAAACTAATAAAGCCCAACCATAAAAAGTCCTCAAATATCTTAATTATAGAAGGTAAAATATACTTATGCCTTTGAACACCGGCTAAGGCAAAGCTCATGCTTTCCAAAAACATAACATTGATAATCATTTACACCAATTCAAAATCTAAAATCTATTTTTCAAAAGGCTTAAGATTTTAATAAATTTCAGCAAAATGTAGTAACTAGATATCATAATAAATTTAAAACAAAAAACAACCTTTGCCGATTTTGAAGAAAAATTTAGTTCAGACTAGACAAAATACGTATATGTACATAGTGTGTTGTGTGATATGCATAATGAAAAACGAACTAAAATCACAAAAATACATAAAGAAAATCCTTACCATTTGAGGTCCTGAACCTTGAGTCTGCATAAACCTGAAAAACGGAAAGATATTAAATGTTTAAGAAAATGCAGAAAAACAAACAAGAAAAGATAAAACTTGCAAATAATTAGCCTAGTATTTAAAATGTTCAGTTGAGTGGAACTGTAACGCAATTCAGTTAAAAAATGAAAATTTGGAGAGAAAAATATAAAAAGTCGAAATAGGTTTTGACGCACACGACCATGTCAACAATGAAGAGAAACTGAAAAGGCAGGAACTTACTCTTGTTAATCCGCTAATGTTTATATTATAATTTTGGCAGATCTTTATCAGATCTTAAGAATCTTTATCAATCTGATTCTCCAGTAAGCAGTGAGACAATCAGACAATCAGATCTTTTCTGAGTACAGCTGTACTATGACGGTGTAAACACGGTATTTGCTGTACTATAACGGTGTAGACACGGTGGATGAATTTTAGTGAAGCATATTGATGTAAATAAACAGCAATTATCGTAAATAAAAACAAGTATAGCGATATGACAGACAGAGATTCGTTGTCGTTTTTGCTTAAGGAGTAACATTAATAATCTTAAATATTCCCTCCTCTCATCTACCGTATAGATACTGATCTTGTATAATGGTCACATACATTGATTTGATGCCAAACAACCAGGATATTCAAACTGTTAGATTCCATTGAAACATAGAAATAATATCAAAATGCATGGTTGGATGTTCATATCTTAACTAGGTAACAAAAGTCCAATATGGAAAAATATCTGTTGCGGCTTTTCATCAGATTATTTAAACTATTAAGCCACATCATCCCATAAATGCAAATGGCCAGGATGGGAGGTAAATAATAACCTATATCTAGCAGGACAGGAGGAGAAAGTAATCTACAACGCTACAACGCAAAAGTAATCTACAACACAAAAAGGAGGAGAAAGTAAACAAAGAGCTATAAATTATTCTTTTCTTTTTTTTTTATAAATTATTCAATAAAAATTGTCGCACAAAAAAATCAAAGAAAATTATCAATTCTGGTTTGGCATTTATTATCTATTTCCGTAGTAGGCCTTTATTAATAACTTCGTTTTTTTTTACCATTGCAAAAATAATTATTTTTTAAAAACAAGTAAAATTGCAACTTACCTCAGAAATAATGTGAAGAAGACTTGCCAATAGGTCAAGCATAAAGTTAGTACACTTCTCATGTTTCAAATGATTGTTCAGTTTTAAAAACTCCACTCCACTCCAGTACTTTACTCGTCAACAGAGACAGACAAAGAATTTGTAGATGCACCCAGGCAGTCTGTTTTTAACTTCACCGTTACAATCTGTAGGCGTAGAAGATATACTCAATACTCGATACTGTAAATAAAATCCCAGTAAAAGATTGATATTGTTACTTCACCAAAATATTGTTAGTGACCTGAAGCGTCGTCTCTACGTTGTGTGTGTCAAATAGCAAAATGAGGTTGGTACATGCTGTTACCATTTCATTTCACCCCTGCTGTCTGACACAATCCCAATTTTCTCACGGCATTACGAGATTGATGACCGGTCAGGCGGTCGCCTATTTATTGCCAAGAGTAATCATAAACAAAATAACAAAATAAATATTTCACTTGGGCGGCTCCCTCGGTGCGGACAACAGTGATTACGTGGCGTAGCGGATAAATTTACATTTGGCGTTACCAGCTTTTTCTTGCTAAGTCACTCTGATCAGGAAATATGAAGCATGCAGTGCATTAAGTATAGAATGCGATGAAGGAAGCAATGAAGACAAAACCGACGTCTCTCGAATGTTTTGTTCTCGTGAAGATTGGATCTCGGTGCTTAGCTGACCGCACAGAGCGCCGGCAAGTCAAACCTCATCACACCTTTCAAAAATCGCAATGAGCTGTCAATAGAGGAAAGAAAATGTTTTCTTAATCACAGAGGTAAAGCCTATTACCACCTCGAGATGAACAATTTCGCGAACAAAATACTTCCTGAGGGTTGAAACCGACCCTGGGATATTTCCCGCGCGAATCTCTGAGGCTGGGTGTTTGAGATCCTGTTATTAAAAAAGGATTTCGTCAGAGATAATCGTATGAAAAGAACGTGAAAGTATGCTAGTGTGGCTCTTTAGAAAGATAGTCACCATTTGATGTAGCCTCTGTAAAAACGTTAACCATCATGGCATCGTAAATTCAATGGAAAGAAATAAATAATTTAACAAAAATAGAATTCAGCTCAACATTTTTAAGATGACTCTGATAATTTTCAAGAAAACACTTAAAGTGTCCCAAAATAAACATGAAACATATGTCACAATCCTGTTTACCCATACCCATAAACGATTTGTGATAATGTATACTCAGTCACAATTATTTGTCCTACCTCGGATTTTTGTCGAGCAAGAGAAGAAAGAGGAACGGGAGTGTCAACAAAACTAGCTAATTTTATCCCCTTACATACAAGGTGATGAAATTTTAATGAGAAATTAATTTCTGTTAATTAGTTTTTAACAATTTCACACCTTGCTTTTCATCTCCAGGTGAAAAAACTCCTCCCTCCCCTATTGTTCTCTAAATTGGAATTTCTTTTTCATGAGGCAACAGTTTTATCCAAGTTTTATGAAAGGAGAATGATAACACTTATGAATATGCGACACACGCAGCCTTCTGCTTGGGAAAGTAAACAGGCCAAAATACAACAACGGCTGCTTCCTTATCTCTTGTTGTTTTCAATTTTCGTATGTTCACAATTTTTATGTATTTGAAAACATCTGCCACCTTTTTCTAAAGAGGAGGGTGTTAAAGCTGGTCACGTTTTTCCGTGATATGGAAATGATCTTTTTTTCCGTAAATTCAAACGTGATTATTTAGCTCCAATTTTTATCCGTAAAACGTGAAAACGCCAAGCAAAAGGATAGGTAGTCCGTGCTGAAACGCGACTTAACAAAAATAAATTTTTCGTGAAAAGTGAAAAAGCTAGATTTTTTAACGTGAGATGTGAAATTTAACATTTTCTTTCCCGTGATTTGTGATCCAGACTCCCCCCTTCCCCTACCTTTATACCAGCCTCAAAAAGGGCGACAATACGCAGCCTCTACAACCAAACCATGTTCTATTTTTTGCAAAAGGAAAAAAGTTTCCAGTTGCCCAATGGGTAAAATCTTTAATTCATTTGAAAACTTAGTAATAAATAAAATGACACGTTCCATTACCAACAGGAGCGAACAGGGGATGATCAAACTATTCAGATAATCATCAAAAGAAACATGAAACGGTTTTCCGGCCAAGGTATTACTAAAAAACCGGCCGGCGACCCAGCCTTTATTGTCGTCACAAAGAATCATGGCGAGATAATCGCGTGGGGGTTCTATTGCCCATTTTACATTTCAAGTGAACCTTCCGCTGAACACGGGGGGTTTAAACACTATGTAGCATATTAATGACATTGGTCCGCTGAGAAAAACAGTTTCTACGTAAAAGCCGACTTCCCGCAATTTCAACGGACACAACAAGATGCTTTTGAAAAATAAAAAGTTATTTTTGAGACCAACTTGTTTTGAATATTGTAAATCTGACATCATGTCATTGTCACGAAAAAAAAACAGCTTAAAAACAACAATAAGAATATGATACAATGAAAAGATGCATTTCGAATACGTAAACGTAAAAGTTCAGACAATTACGTCATGAAAATATAACAGAAAGCAAGAGAATTATTAAGGTTTTCGGTGATTTCCAAGTTAAAAGTCTTTTGATAAATATTGCCAGTAAAATAGGAACAGTAAAACATGTTTCTTCTCTATGATGAGAACATTTGATGCCATAATAAACACTTAATGATCTATTCGATGCGCTAATCCACCCAAATTCGAACATGCTGACGTGATTTCTTCGCATGGGAATGATAATTCGCGAGTCACGAAAGATCCCTCAGCGCCAATCCAATGGCGACATTGCTCTTCAGGCCCAGTAATTTATCGTGACCAGAAAGATATATGATGCTCAATTAGAGCAACAAGTATACACGTAAATCTGCTTGGTCGTGAGCCTTCTGTTTGTAGTTTGAAAACCACTACAATAAAGAGCGATAATATTCGGACCCTTTGGTAGAAGATTATGTGATCTTTTTGACGCTCAGAGGGTGTCCACCAGCAATCACGATAACAAACATGCTCTCTGTTATAACCAAATTAAGTGGCATCGTGAATAAATACATACAGTATGACATTTATCAGCAATCGTAATTACACATTGTTATTGGTGCAAGTGCAAGAACAACCTTTATGAAAAAATAAAAAATCTAAAATTTGGCGCAAATTGTTTTGGTTAGTACCTGCCCTGAAACCTGAAATACACATTTTATAGTATTTTTGAAAAGAATGAGAAGTAGTAAAACTTGTACAAAATCGAAACCAAACCTGAGGCTTGAGCTGATCATTAATAGCTGGTCAAAAATAGGCATAGCACAGGAGAAGTTTAAGGTTAGGAAATTTTATCCAACCAACTGAGACATTTTGTCGTCCCACTCTCTGTTATAAGTCTGGCATTTGAATTATTATCATTTAAAGGAGTAACACCATCGTGTTCTACCGTTCTTCTAAAAATATTTTTCAACAAAACGTGACTTATTTCCGGTCACAAATAACAAAACGTACGTGACCGAAAATGTTGATGCAGTTGAAATAGAATCATTTGTCTGATTATTGGCCAAACCTCATTCAACAAATTTATTGCGTGCCTACAAACAATATTTAGGCTTTCTTGGCGTGTTTGCAAACTGTAACAATATGAATAGCAGCCTATTAAAAACGAACATACAAACATTGTATTCATGCTTGCGAGCGGGGCGGGGCGGGGCGGGGCTGCCTCTTGCAAGCAGCGTTCTTGGGCTCTCGCTTGCGCTCACACACTTCAGCAAAGCTGGTCATGAAATCATACACAGTTTTCAACTGTTATGCACCAATACAAAGCAAAAATTTATTATTAAGGATTAAAATCATAAAGAAAAATGTGGTCATTCAAACCCGATGGAAAATTGAAAGCGAGGTTTGAGTTTTAGCTCCTCAATCTGAAATATAATGAATAGCCGTCAACGGGAAAAATTTCGGTGCCATGGAAAAATAACATCAAAAAGTTAATGCTTATCTTGATTTTATCAACAGGAAAAAAATATAAACAAACAAACAAACATTTCTAAAATAAACATAAACAAAACCATACCTTTTCAGTGTAGATAACCTCGTCTTGACACGCTTATGTGTAACAGAAAAGTGAAACGATTTTTTACAACATTCCTAAAAATGAAAAATAAAAAAGTCGATTGATTTTTAATCTAAAACTCAATACTAACTGACTAACGAAAAAACAAGAAATCAATGCTCGTTACGAAGTGCGACGTGAAATACTTGCCAAGTTGCCAAGTGAGCTTTCAAAGTGAACTATGCTTTTCCAAAGTACTGAATTGATTTAAATGACTACAACAACTCAACTGAGTAAATCAATGAGGAACATCCATGAGGAAAATCGATGTTAAGTTCAAATCGATAAATCAAGAAATAGAGAACAATCTTTACATCCGCTCGCTACCTTTGCTAATTCTAGAAAAATACCACAAACTTACTTGAAAAGGAAGCATATGATCAATTGTCAGAGAAATTATCGATATAAAATATGATCTTGCGTCTGCTGCTTTCAATTCTTAGCAATACTCAAACAAAAAAAAGGTCAGGAAAACTATTAGTTCAAAAACTAAATAAGTAACGATATAATGATTGGCAATAACTTATGATGAAAAATCATTTCATACGTTATAATTGCATGTGATTAATATACCGTCCTCGCATAAAACCCCCATAAAACTAATTGAAACGCGTTGAAGATAGAAAAAACGGGGGTAGGTGGTCATCAAGGGCGGCCTTAAATCATTTACACGATTTACACCAACGCTTTTTCGATCTTTTACGATCTTTCAGCCAGTAAAATGTAAAAGATATTAAAAAGTGTAAACTGAAAAAGGTATCCACGCTGAAATAAAACTTTAACGAGTTGAGTAAGTTAACTTTTTTATTTATAGTTAGTGACCCCCAATTTAAAAAACAGTTATTACCAAATCGCTCACTAAGTAGAATCAATAATTAATAACTCCAATTATGGATAGTTAAGGTAAAGAAAGCGGCCTTGCGTATCAACTTCCTACAGATTTTGACAAAATTTTAGACAGACGATGAATCTAGTGTGCACGACAATATGATTCTCTGGGCAACAATTTTGTGTTTGTACAAATCTTATATCTTTGGATTAATTTTAAAATATGCTGTTTATATGAAAAGACATCCGCAAAATCTAAAATACTGGAAAGTCGAAGAAGAAATTGAAGTGATGACAACAGCAACAGCAACAGCAACGACAACAACAACAACAATAACAATAAATAATTCAAGACAGTGCAGTGGGCAGACATTTTATGCTCAAAAAAACAAACCATTAAACTGGTTAAACTTCCCTTGACCATCAAACGCACAGAAGTTGACAAGTACTTTCCTTCTCAACACTTAGATCGCATAAAAACCTCGCAAGGAAATCTTAGGAAATCTTACCACAAATGATCAAACGGAACAAAGGCAAGGTAGTAAAAGGTGGAAAACACGAGAGTTGCCGACGACGGCAGAAAATAAATTAATCCAAGTCATTTTCTAAAAAAAAATATTCAAGAAAGAGCAACACTGACATAATTTGTTTTCGATTTCCATTAGAATTATTCCGACGATAAAAAATTCTAAGCACAATTTTTTGCACATGTAATCACCGTAGGTAAAAACTTTCAAATTAATCAACTACATTCAAACCATTCTCAGGTAAATATTTTTAAAAGAATACCTTTTAGTGAGTAACATAATAAAAACGCACATCTTATTGAAGGTATGTATCTCCGAATCTCCCCTCGTAAATAAGAAAAGTTCTGGCCCAGACCAGAAATCAAAGTTTCTGATTAAAAGAAATATCGAACATAACATGATACTGCATTGAGAAATTTGTTTTTATCCAAAAAAAAGCTTAAACATAAACATGAATGAAATTGCTTCATAGAAATAACTTTTATCTAGATCTAGGAATAAGGAAGGCCTTTCCAACAAACGCGGCAAGGAAGAACGGAAATATTCATGGAAATTAATTCTAATTAAGAATTTGAAAAAATCAAAGCAATAAGTTATTAATCTTTTAAAGGATGTTAGAATGGAAAATTAGCAATGGGGAGTGCATTTTTATAGGTCCTCTTCTTTGGATATTAAAATCTATCAGCTATCATTGGTAAATAGGGATGATCAAACTTAATACGGTAATAATTCGATCAAACACCCCCCCCCCCACCAACTGCAATAAGTCTAACCCTCCTTCCGAATAAACCCCGCTTCCGAATAAGCCCCCTTCTCGAATAAGCCCCCTTTTCAAAGGTAATTTTTTTAATAAGCCTCCCCTCTCAAATAAGACCCCCCCAGCGATGTCAAAACAGAAATCGAGTTCGCCCCCCTCTGATATTCTGTCGATTCGGTAAAAAAAGACAACTCGTTGATTACAAACTTTCCAGAATTCTTTTTCGCACGACCATACCTATGTTTAGTTTCGTATAAGATAATACTCTGCATATTTTTTAGATAATAGCCTACTCATGCGTTTTATATAATACTCTCAGGGAAGATGACTTTTGAATAAGCCCCTCTCGAATACGCCTCTCTCTCTCGAATAAGTCTCCCTATCAAATGTCGAATTTTGAATAAGTCACCCCGGGGCTTAATCGAATTATTATGGTATATAATATTGTATTTGTCATCGCCGACGAGCAGTTCTCGGTAACGATCGTGCTATATCACTCGTTTGTCTCGCAGGAGAAAGGCATTCTGCGGAGGAGCCTGGCAAGTAATCTGTGTTTACATGAAAGACAATTATCTTTACGAAATTTGTCAAAGTTGGAAATGTATGAAACGGGAAAACAGAATCCAACAAGTGTTTAAAATACCTCCATCCAAATGGATACTGAAACACTTATTAAATGTAATATAATGTAATGTAATCGACTACAAAAAATACATTAAATACAATGAGTTAAAAAATATAAACAACAAAATATGACTACCAAGTGTGGTTACTATTATAATTAATATACGTTCTGGTTATGTTCAGGCATAGATAGGTAGATGCTTAGTAAATTTTGAACTTTAGTCAATCAGTGAGTCAATCAGTGAGTCAATCAGTGAGTCAATCAGTGAGCCGTCTAAAGTGGACTGTAATGTAAAAGTCCGTTATGATGTGTGCATGCAACCAAATGTTGTTTCATTTGGCTAACATTTGCATTAAACTGTAGCAAATGTAAAGAAATAAATTAATGTTTGATCCTTTTTATTATGCATTAGAGGGAAGAGGTCTTTCATGTCAAATGAATCATGTTTTATCATATTTGGTGTTAATATTTGTATAAAAAGAAACTATTTTCGTTTTAAAAACGAAAGAAAAAAGAAGGCGTACATTTGCAAATCCTTTAGCATTTATTTCGAAAATAAAACAAAACAAGATCATGAGAAAATATTTGGAAATGCTTCAAAGTTACCAATGCTGAATAATTCCGTCAAACATGAATGATGCCTTGTCCTTCTTTATAAAAAACAGCAATTAACTCATATCAGTACGGTGGTGCATTTTCAAAATATGAAGCAAACATTTATTTAACAAAAAATAATTCTTTAATCTTAACATTAGATTTTGGCATCACTTTAAAAAAAAACAAAGACGCCAGTGTCCTGAAAAACGAGCTCTTTACACTTTATTGAATTGCTCTAGTGTAACTACCATTATGTGTAGAATGTAACAAAGATAGTTTGTAAGTGGTGTTTAGCCACCCTTGCAGTGATGATGACATTTTCAACAACCGTTACATTCACGCTCGCTTTATCTCATAACCTTTAAACAAAGTCCCACGTGTACTAATGATAGTTTCCAGTGATTATTTCTAACATATTTTTGTGGAAGATTTAGAAAACAACACATTACATGTCATGCATTGTTCTTTAAGTTGCAGCTTTAACTAAGAAAGCATCTCTTTCATAGATTTTCTTGTGAACATCGATATGACGCCTTTTCCGCTTTCCCCCGACTTTCTAACTATTCCCTTAAAATTTCATGTTTCTAAGAGCATGTTTCATTAAACTTTAATGCATTAAGCATATAGAGTCTTAATATCACACTGATGCTTTAGGAGAATGACAATATTTAGCTAGGGTGGAGACTTGCATTTTAAACGAGTTAATCACGATTGTTAAATCAATAAAAATAAAGATTTTTAACTATGAAATATTATATAATACTAGAATTAGAATTTAGAATAATTGCAAAAGCAAAGAACACTTTAAAAAATCCAAAATAAAGGAATGTGTCATTCCGAAAAAGTCTTCGTTAAAGAAAATTAACATATGTTTTTTATGTTAGAACAACCTTTATAAGAAACGCCAGGCAGAGATTTCGGTCAAATTATTTTGGTATCTTGGAAATTATTTACATTAAGTACGAAAAATTAAGCAGGTGTTGCCCACAAGACCTGAAAAACATTGTAAAGATGCTTTTGAGAATTAAAAAGTTTCATTCCAGAAATAAGGACAAATCCAGGCTGAAAGTTAGCTGTTCTTATAAAAAAAGTGTATCTACCGTGTGATTAAATAAAGTGTTTAAGGGCTTTCAGAAAAACATTATCATTATGAAGTACAATAATATTTTGTGATTTAAACATTATAAAACGTAGCTATTAGAAGATGTAGCCATTAGAAGACGTAGCCATAAAAAGATGTACTCAAACATAAAATAATGGAATTATAGTAACATACCATGTCAAACAAAAGTTTAAAGTTGTGGAAATAAACAGTAACTGGACTCGATAAACATGCATTCAAATTTGACAATGTGAATAAGAGCCAGGTCAATTTTAAATTTCTACCAGAGTATGATAAATGACAATTAAGTTAGCCAGAATGCGTTGACATTATGATCTTCGAGCAGGCCATAAAAAGTAAGTCAAAAGTCAGAACAAGTCAAGAGTCAAAACGAAGAGTTACTAGTTGCAGTCTAAGAAGAAACGTTTCTTGAAAAATGAAGCATTTTAATTGTAAAATAAAATTGAGATTCAATGTCAACAATCCAATTTTTACCTTTTTATACCGTAACAAATATATGATGATGAATAATATCATTGTTCCTAAATAAAAAGATTTAAAACAAGAAAATCAACGATTGTCTTCCTTTAAAATCAACGATTGTCTTGACAGACATTTTAACCATTACACAATCGAATTTAAACCAACTTAAAGTTCTTCTGAAAATCCCCCCCCCCCATGTTTTAAAGTAAAAATATATCAAAATGCAGTTGATGATATTTTTAGAAGTTGATCGAAATAAAAAGAGGCATCGATCGATCTATTCCATAACTTTCAACAGATCTAGCAAGATGATTTAAAATAATAGTCTTACGTCATGCACATCATTCTACAAAAAAATTATATTGCCACATTACCAAACTCTAAATATCGTTCCTCTTCTAGTCTACAAAAAAAGTTACTGAGCTTGCAGTCGGGTTTACACTTGGAGTCCTTCCTCGTAGAGCCTGTCTTTACACCATCAACAAACCCGAAGAATAAAAAACAGAATATGCCTTGGTATTTATAGGGTGACAATAAATCGTTACTGTAACAACAAAAAGAATTAACGCTGTCTTCTCAAAATGCAGAGCAGCCACTCACTGACAAAAAACACAGACAACTTCACTTGAGATTCGAAAGGACTGAATAGAGGTCTGTATTGTTCTGTTGAAAATGTCATCAAGAGGCACTTAACGATTGCAAATAGAGGTACAATGTTCAAATTTCTTTCTATATATATCCGAGACATGACAATAGACATTATCCTAGCACTAATTGGCCTGAGCAAAGATTCTGGCAATCGGACAAAACAATGGACCATTTTCATATATTACAAATGGGATGCACCATTTTGCGATCTTAACGCACCATTTTGTGAATATTCTTAAAATACATGACAGTTTATTTAATAAATCCTACTGTATTTTCTTATCGTTTGTTATATAATAGTCTGAATATAGAATATGAAATATATTTAGCGTCTGGAAATATTAAAACCTTGGCATATTTTTCGTCAAAGCTAAATTTAAGCTAAATTCATTAAATTCAATTAAATTAACTTTTTTGTCAAAACATTTTTACAATGTTAAAAAAAACATTTCTGGGTATAATATCAGTGTTAGTTTTCTGACAAAAAATGCCGAAAGTGCGAGACGTATCATGCCAATTACATGATGCCAGTTTTTAACAATAACATATCATGACAACATTAATTCTAAAAATATTCATTTTTGTTTTCAGTCATAGTTTCAAATAGATCTGTTCAAGATTGTTGTGAAGCGTTAACAAATAAATTCAACGGGTTTAATGGTGAATAAAAAAAGATGGATAAATGAGCCATTTAAAACTTTTAGGCAATCTATCAAGGCAATGCAAACTATCAAGGTATATTCACGTATCATTATATTTCGTAGTTTTTAAACAAAGGCCAGAGTAGATGATCTCCTTCAAATGAAAACATAATCACATCCAAAATCTATCATGGAGCAAACCCTTTATTCTATCTGGAAGCTAAAAATATCCATTCACTCGCAGTCGAAGCAATATCAAGTCTACAAACACAGTGAAATAAAATTTTCACTTTCTGGTCAAAGTTAACCTGAGATAGAAGTAGCTACCATCTCTCTCTGAAAACATGGCTAAAAAATCAGCTAAGAAAGAGAACCATCCGGTTACCTCTATCTCCTTACTTCTCTAATCTCTACACTAAAATATAGGTGAAACTGTGATTGGTTTCTGCTTAAAATTTGATAACAAATTATAAAGCTATAATGACATATATAATGTCCAACAACCTATGCCCTGACACTGACAGCATGATAAGAACAATTGCCATAAGATATCAAGTATCTAAATATTCAAAAAGACACGATCAATAGATTTCGCGATCCCAAAGAAAAATTTACATTGATTTTTTTAAGTCAAGTAGCTAGTACACATTTTTTTTAAAACCAATTGTACGTGTATTTTAATGAATAAAGATGAAGATAATGATGGTGATGATGATAAGTTGTGTGCTTTTGAAGAAAATCGACAATGATGAGAAGACCTGCAATTTCTACCAATGTTCAAAAGAAATTTCACTAAGCTTTCTTTGAAATTATTCTTAAATAAGGGAATGTTCAAAAAAGCCCAATCTTTAAAAATAACACCCATGGTATTATTAATGCAGCTATGATTTAGAAGGTATTTGTACTGTAACAACAACAGCAATAATTGCATTAAATACAGTGGTAATAACTGCAATAACAACTACTGTAATACCTGCAACAATTTAATGCAGCAATAACTGCAACAGCAACAGCAATAATTGCATTAAATACAGTGGTAATAACTGCAATAACAACTACTGTAATACCTGCAACAATTTAATGC
>JAYJMH010005519.1:0-26330 GCA_036873815.1 Phacellophora camtschatica | reverse complement strand
CATAGCATAAAACTTTAGTATCAACCTATCAACGAGATATTTAGTCTTTCTTATTGTTGCACTCTCGTTATATTTCGCTCTGCCTTCACGCCGTTGTACACTGTTTTCAACCCTTTTACGCCCGGATTAATTTCTGCTAAGCAGGCAAATCCTATGCAAGTTTTATTTTGCAGGGGGTAGCACATGCAAGCAAATTTAATTCAAAAGATATCTGAAATTATTATAAACTATTGCTCGTATTTACCTCCTGAAAATATGACGTTTTACGTTGCTTATCAATGGGCCATACGGCCCTTCCCGGGGCAAAAGAGGTAACTACAGTTACAACTCTTTGTATTATCAAGTAGAGCACCAGTAGAGCACTTCAGTCGACCTTGTATCCAAATAAGAACAGTATGGTTAGAAATTTTTATCTGGTGCTTGCGACCAAACAAATTTTGCCTTTAAATTTATTTCCTGCAAGATATTGGCAATTTAACATAATAAACAACGTAACTTTCGACAATATTATACAAAATTTACTTTAAGAAAACATTCATGCAACCATTGGTCACACGGTTCGGTGCTTTTTCAGGCCATGAAAATTAGATGAGATTGTGTGACAATTGCTGTATAGAATGAAACTTTGAGTAGCAACGAGATTTGTAGTTTTTGTTGTTGTCACACTTCTTATATTCAAATTTTTTTAATCTTTTTTTATATGATCATAAAAAATAAATTTATTTCTTTATTTTTGTAGAGCTACGTCGGCTCTTCGATTGACATTTCAAATTCCTAAAGATTTGAGAGAATACATTGACATTCTTCCAAAGACTGCTTACATTCAAGCTGAGTCACAATTTTCAGCTCAACTGAAATTTCTTCCTCGTTCAACTCTTTTCTCCGATGCGACATCATTTTGTGACGACAAATCCGGATTACTTGAAGCACCCATTTTGATACGGGTTGCTGACCAGGTAATTAATATTTTAGCTATGTGTGTTTCATTAGTACATTTGTCACTAATGAAAAACATATATTAAATTGAATTGAATTGACATTCATGAAATTCCTCGTTTTCAATTTCCATCGTGTTAGTTACTTACACGAACAAGGAGATAATTTGTAACAGTGGCGAAAACGACACGCCACTTTCAAAGCGATTAGCCATTCAAGACAAATCGAATTCTCTCAAACAGAAAATCAAAACATGGCTTTGTTTGTTTTGGTTTTCTGCTTGAAAGAATTCGCTTTGTATTTTGCATATTGCATTGCTCAGCATTTTGCCCGTGAAACCTTTTTTGATTGTTTTGTTCCTGTGCTCTTTATAAATAGCTTGAGCTGAAAGTCTTGAGGAAAGTGGTAGATATCGGGGTAATATCCCAAACTCTAAGTCTGCCCATCGGACGTCATTTTGAGTACAATTGGAGATTTGGGGCCTTGCGGATTTAGAGCTCCAGTCCTGCAAACTGAGATAGTTTTTCGAGTCACCCGGTGTTTTAATTTCTACTATGATTTTTTATTTTTATTGCAATGTAAAAGCTTAATTTCACAAAAATTATATTTATAGATAGAATACATACAAATTACTGACACTGCAAATAAATGCATTCTATACAACTTGGGGAACATGACAACATATTACACAACATATTACACATACTCTTTATTTATCTTATATTATGCTTTGTACTTGCAGATGCGACCTGTGCCGTTCAATCTAAAAGCAGTCGTGACGTCATCTGATTTTGAGTTTGATACAAAACACATCGATTTTGGTTACTGCACAATTTATGAATCGGTTCGAAAAACGTTTACTTTGAGGAATAAATCTGTTTTGTCTCAAGCATATGGATTTGTTGGTGCACCAGAGGTTTGTAATACTAACATCATTTTAAGTAACTCCCGGAAAGCTCATTGATAAAAGGAAAAAGTTTGATGGATAGCAACAAAACTTTTGCAGAAATTGGTAAATTCTAAGAAATAATATAGGTAAATTCTAAAGAAATATGTTTTGAAATTCTATGATCAAGCTTCAGTACACAAAACAACAGAAATGTCACAATCCAACATTTATATTCATTAAAATCTTTTAAATTTTAGACAATAGATGTTCAACCAAATGATGGTTTTGGTACCTTGCTGCCTGAAGAATCACTTTTAATTGATGTTATTTTTAGTCCTAAGAAAGCAATGGTTTGTTGTAATTCTAATTAATTTTGCTTTTATTTTCATTTGGTTTTCTATAAATAAAAATTAAGGCTATTGACCATGGCGAAAGTAGGGCTTACCTACTGTTGATGAAGCTTCGCTGGTTGATTTTAATTGGACTGATTTTCGGTTTTTTAGCCCCACCACTTTCAGACTGCTAGAATAAAATATTTGTAAGCTTTAAATAAACATGAAATTTTCTAAATTCACCTAATTTTAATTGTGTCCAACTTTGAATAAGCATGAAAAGAAACTAAAGAAATTAATTTGGGAGGATATTTTTAAAATTGCTTACATTTTATTGACACAGGTTTGAGTTTCTAAATTTTTTCAAACATTTTGTTCGTTTTAATCATATTAGTTGATCATGAAATTGAAAAATGTTTTATTATCCCTCATGATTCTTTATATTGAACACGTGAAGACTTAACTCGCAAATTCCAAACTATGTGCGTTGTATTATTTCAAATTACGAACAAAAAATGACAAATGACTAAAAAATGAACGTCTTCTCTGCTCAGCTTTGGTTCAAGGAAGGTGCGTTTACCTTTTTAGAAAGTTTCTCAACAATGCGTTAGCCCTATCGACTTACTCCAAAACGCTTTCATCATTTTTAGGAGTACAAATTCGAATTAGTGTGCAAGTCAGGAATCGGTCGTGTATTCAAGATGCCATGCAAAGCTGTTGGTGTCTTTCCACCCTTGTCTTTGTCTCAGTCACTGGTGAAATTCAAAGCAACGGCTGTGAATGACTCCTCCTCAGCGCAGATCTTTGTTATTAACTCGCATCTCAGTTCCAATGAATTTACTCACCCAGTTCCAAGAATAGGAAGTGGACCAGTGTTTCCGGTTGGACCTACGTCATTTGAATTTGTCGTTCCAGATGGTTTACCAATATCCATTTCTCCATCTGTTGGCACTGTTAAGCCTAACGAGGTATTTAAAGTTTTTATTGTAATATTTTATCAATATCAATATTTTTTTATTATAGAGCATCTATACACTGTTCGCCTGATGTAATGCTACAAATCATTTTAAAGAGTTCTTTCCACTTGTTTCCGTCTTCGGCTATTCTACTTAACTTAGTTTAATCTGCAGTAGTTTTAAGCTGTTTTATTTCGAAATCATGTTTACTTTTCCCTTCGACAATGTCATAATGTAATATCACTGGTAACGTTTGTCTCTGGTTTCCTCTGTATTTCTTGGCATTAACTGGTACTTCAAAATACCGGTCCATAGCTTGCTGACATGGTGTCTGCAGTGGAAGTCTCAAGATATGTCTAAATTTTCTCCATCGAGTCTCTTTCATATCTTTGTTTATTTATTTCTCTCCGCATTCTTCCTACAATTCAATATTATTATCATTTAAGTTAAATATTATATGCTGATTGAAATAGTTTTTTTGGATTTTCAATTGAAAATATTATGGACTTTCTATTATGAAGATAAATCGAGATTTTATAATAGAGGAGGAGGGCTTTATTCTGTTTGAGAGCTCTTCCTTCAAATAATTCCCCATGTATACCAGTTATCTTTGCATGTCTTTTCAACTTTGTATTTAAGTTAGTTAATTTTTCTAATTGATATATTTTGTATTTGTGTTGCTATTTATATATAGTTATCATCCATTCGTTTGTAATGGAAATTGAAGTAGGAATGAACTGAACTGAAGAATTATAAAACATTGACATACGAATGTTTTCCTTAGAAATTTATGGTGTTGGTGAAATTCAGTCCAAAACTTGATGAAATGGAAGTAAAGCAAGAAGCAGTTTCAATTGTCCAAAGAAATGAAGAAATTGAAACAAAAAACACTGAGTCAGTCATTGCACCTCAAACAAAAGAATTATCAAAGGGGAAAATAAAAGGAAAGAGAGGAGAACAAAGATCTGGAAAAGGAACATCAACTTCAGGGGGACAGAGGACACTTTCTTTATCCCCACGACCAAAATCGAATGGAAGCACTTTTACAGCAGATGATGTTGCTATTGGGTAGGAAACAATATTTGTTCGATTCTGTCTGTTGTCACTAGACAATATCATATTGTTATCCCCAATATCATATTGTTACCAGACAATAGTATATTGTTACCAGACAATAATATATTGTTATCAGACAATATAATATTATTACCAGACAATATATTGTTACCAGACAATATCATCTTGTTACAATACAATAGTATATTGTTTGATCTATTTTTTTTTACATAAGAGCGACTTAGAACGAGATCCATAACATAAGAACATTACGTAAGTTCATTCCGTAAGAACGAGATCCATAACATTACTGTGAAAGTGTTGATTTTAAATATTTGATTATATTTCCCATTATCTTCCTTTGCAGGTCAGATGAATATGAATCAGGGCAATTGTCGTTACTGAAATCATTCACAGATACTTTTCAGGCGTTTAAAATACCATGTTATATGGCATATGGTGAGTGTGGGGAACCAGGCCAGCTTCAATACAGGTAATATACCAGATATATCTATTAACAATTATATTTGTGGATTAAGTTAAACATCATTGTTCTTATCTGCTCATTAGAGCTCTTTTTATCGCGAAAAACATGTTGAAAATACTAACGTTTTTACTTCTTATTTATCAATTTTTTCTATTTTAAAAGTTAAAAAGTATTCACTGATTGTCCCCAAAAGGGCTAAGGATTTGATTGAGTCTACGAATGCAAATCTTACTTAAAACTCTACAAAATCTGTTTGCTGTTACTCATTACTACTTCACTAAATAAAAGATACCTTATTGAAATTTTTGGTTCCTTGACGATATCTTTCTTGAAATTTGATATTGTGCGTCAGCCTCAAACCAGAGCTTTGGCATAATATATTCAATTCAAATTCAAATTTATGATTGGTTGATCACATCTGTTTTCTCCTAACCGAATTTAATAACATTAACACCTTATGGCATTGTTCGTGCGGGATTAATATAAATGTCTTCGTTCTTGTCTGTTCACTGGAACAGATAATTTATCTGTCAAACGACTTGATTTCATGAAGAACATGGAAGCTGAAGATCGTTATTTTTCGAGATGTGAAAGAGTTCCAATGAATATTTTTGTTTCCTATTTTTGTCAAACTTCTGCAAAGGGGAGTATCTTTTCTTAATAAATTTTCATTATTTTCTTAGCAAATACTACACAATATATTTGGAGCTGCATTGTCCGTGTGTAAAACCATCCTTATTGGTAATATCTGACAAAGGACGATCAACAATAGATTTTGGAAACGTTGCCACAGGTTAGTGTCATAAAATCTTTGAATTTAAGAATGAGAATTATTTTTTGCGAAGTTTTTTGCGTATTATTTATTTTTGCGAAGATGATTATGCAAGTTTTTGCGTATTATTTATTTCTGTTGTTGTGTTTTTGATCTTTTATCCCAAATCTGTTTTATTTTATATTTATATCACTTATTTTTCTTTTTTTTTTAACTCAGAACAATGTCTTTTCTCCCTTTTAATTTCAGCTCGTCCAAGGTTTTTATGAAGAGGCAGAGATTTGGTTCGGACCTAAGTAGGTCAATCTATCAACATAATTACCTTGAATAAAATGACGAGTGACCATGCAAGTTTTTATTTCTGTGTTTTCATTATGCATGCGCTCAAAATGAAAGTAGCACACAACTGAGTGGCGGTTGCAGTTATTTGATCGTTTGTTGGCCACAGAATTGGCAGACACGAAAAGTATAAACATAAAAATAAGAACTTGCATGGTCAATTTTCATTTAATTCAATGTATTTATGTTGATAGACTGATCTACTTAGGCCCAAACCAAATCCCCCTTCTTTAAAAAATTCTTGGTTTGTCTAGGTATATACTATATTTCAGATCGAATTATTGTAAAAATATATCATTATTTTGAAGGACAAAGACTGTCAAAGATTGTATCACTCCAAAACATATCAGACGAACCAATTTCTCTGACTTCAACTGTTCTAGATCCAATCGGACCTTTTGAAATGGTCAATGCATTGAGAGTGTTACATCCGGATGCTATTCACAATACGAAACTTGCATTTAACCCAAGTAAATCTGTGGAGGTATATTTACATCAAATTTTGTTTTCTTATTACAGCTTTGAAGACAAATTTTTAAATAACTTTTGAAACTTAAACCTGGAGTTTTTGTAATTAATTTTTAAAAATTTGTGAAAAGGATTTTTTATGTTTCTATAAATTTTCTAATGTTTTCATAATTATATTAACTTTAGGAAACAGTAAATATGTTAAAGTAGATCGGCCGCAATCGGATGCGACCCTTGGGCTCCTCTTTCATTAACTACTGTCTTTTCAAATAGGGGTAGGCGCTACTCCTATCTTTGTCAATTTTGACCATTCACCCCAGTGTTAACTTTCATTTACCCCATTCATTTACCGACTTCGGAAAAATGATGGACAGCTTAGTTGGATGTGGGTTTTGTAGTTATAAGTTTCGACAGCTAATCCCAAACCTGTGCTCTCACAAAGTGTTTGGCATGGAAGTGCAGTACCTTAACCACTTGGCCACTTAATTTAGGAAATAGAGAACGTGCATAGCGATCTAAGACATATGACATTTATGTTAAAATATTTTTAAATCATGGAAGCAATTATCTTGCATTTATTTCTTGTGATAAAACTCATTGATTTAAGATTATTCTGATTTTGTCTTGTTTAAATACATATGTAGTTTATGTTGACATTAAAATCATATCCTGAAACTTTTTATTTATAGTCGTATGAAATTTTGAAAGTCGGATGTGAAAAGTCATTTGTTACATTAAGACTGAAAGGAAATGGAGTCAGCCCATCTGTTGAATTATCATCTGAAGATGACATTTTAGACATTGGTGAAGCTTTAGTTGGTGACACCATTGCGGCTGTACTCAAGGTAATTTCTAAAAGTCTATTTTTTTATTTTTTACAAAATTACTTGTAAATTATTTCTGTCTAATGTTAACGAAGTGTTGTGTAGTTGGAGAGTTATGAATATTTTGCTTAAAATTTCTCTTGTTTGTAGCAGTTTTATTTTTAAATTGCTTTTTTTCAGTTGAAGAACACTTCAGAACTTTCTTTAGACGTTGAAATGAAACTTGGCAGTTGTTTACCAACGAAACATGGAAGAACTCAAAATGCGTGGCCTGATTCAGAGACTCTGCAGGAGATATCTCATTCCAATGCTTTTATCATTGGTAATTTCAGCTTTTTTTCGTGTATTTTCTTGTCTTGCATATTTTCATTTCTTACTTATTTTCATGCCTTGCGTATTTTTATATCTTGCGTATTTTCATATCTTGCATATTTTCATGTGTTTTTTTTTATATATCCATTCTAAAAATTACAATACAAATACAATTTACAATAAACGATACCTCAGGGAGCATGTCAACATAGTAACCATGTGGCTTTTACACTGATCTATGCAATTTATGCTCTACGATAAGAAAGTTATTAGATGTTGATATGATATGACGAAGTTATTATATTTTACGTGCGTGTTTTTACTCTTTTGTTGTTGTTGTTGTTGTTGTTGTTGTTGTATCAGAATTATAATGATAAACAATATTTTTGCTTTTAAGGAGTGAGTAATTTTAGTGGAATGTGTCCGTTTGATTGTCATCCTTACAGAAGCAGTATAAACCCAGGTGAATATTTGATTTTTAAAATGTTCCTATTGAAATATCTTAGAATTCTTATCCTTGGCGACAAAAGTGAATATGTCATGAAGAAGACAAAATGTTTACATTTGAGCCCTACCATCTCGAGCTTTTAAAGGGGAATGCAAATTTGTTCGAGAAAGTGAGTTTTTGAGGTAATCGAAGCTAGATCAAAACTGAAAACTCTCAAGGGAAGTACAGAAGTTACAGAAGTTAACTGGGAATTCAAGTTAAGCGAGTTTGAGTTGTAGAAGTTCAACTGTAGTTCGACATGGTGATATTTTGTCATGGCATTCAGGAGTGTTTCGTGATTATAATTTGAAACAACAACGATAAAATACAACAAATGTTAAAATTATTTAAATGCTATAAAATCTTTCTGTGACTGGTTTAGATGTTTGTTGAAGGAATTATTAAATTGTTTTAATTTGCCGGAACCTCGTGTTTTACAAGCCTTCGTGTAAATTAAATTTCAACAGATGTTAGGCCTAAATTATTTCAAGTATATACCTTTGGCAAGAAAACCAATAGCTCATTTAAGATTGTTAAAAGCGAATTGCTGAGATTAACCATTTTTATTTCTATTGATATACATTATTTCTCATTGGAATTAATTGAAAACTGATATTAAATTTTTAGGTGAAATACAAGAATTTACTGTGAGTTTTTCACCAGACCACCCAAGTGAAAATTACGCTGATGAACTTTGTATAAATATTAATGGAGAGGTATGCTTTATATTTCATTTATTTCTCATTTATCGAAAAGACTTGCTACTATAATTAGTGCAGGAACCTTCAGGCTAAAATGTTGCATAACTCTTATTTTAATAATTTGTAAATTAATGTTAAAAGTGTCCAATTCTTGTAGTTATTTAATCAGCTTGCAACTTCCCCATCCCCCAACTACGTTTTCTAAGAGGGAGAATTAAGTTCCTCTGCTAGGCTGGCAACAACAATCTAGGATCTTTTATGCGGGTTTCTACATGAGTAATGCTGACACTTTTTCTTTGTTATGAGAAAGTATTTTTTTTAATTCTTCGGAGGAGGTTGTTTTCACCTCTGCGGAGGAGGTTGGTTTTAATGTGACCTCCGCAGAAGTAAAAACATCTTCAACCGCAGAAGTGAAAATAAATCCATTTTTTATAACGAAAAATATGCTTTCTGCTGTATTTCACATGATTTTATATATTTTATTAATCTGCTCTGAAGAAACGGGGCAAAATATCAGAAGATTTTGCTGATTGTCGGCTCTTGTGTTGTTCTTGTCATTTTACTTTAATTGTAAACAATACAATCTTTTAACACAGGAAGAAAAACACAGGATTCGGTTGATTGCAAGAGCCTGGTCAAACATGACATACGTAAGAGGATGGGACCGGTTGAAGCCATTAGAAGAAAGTCATATTGCTACTTTTGAATTAGAAGAAGCAGAAGGTATGTACCTTATATTTCAATTTTTATATTTGCTATGAAAGAGGAATAACTATTTATTGATGAAGATATATTTCAATTGAGCAGCTAAAGCGAAATATACAATAGAAATCCGTCTAAACGAGCCTTTATTTTTTAGGGCACAATGTCTGGAAAAGGTTTTCGTATATGTAGATTTTTTAGACGAGTTTAAGAACTGTTTATAAAAATTATTTGAAAATACTTTTGTTATGCTTTGCAGACGAAAATTAGTGAAATATTTATTCGTTTTGAATTGGTTTATGTGAACTTGGAATTAATGTAAAATAAAGCAACTCATCGAAAGCATTTTATGTTAACAAGCATAGCGTGGTCTTTAGGAAATTTTTAAATTTATTACATCATATACATTGGTTGTCTTGTTATTTTGTAGTTGTTGAAACAAAAGCAATTCAAAGAACTGCTTTGTTGTCATTCGCTTGCAATTTGATCAATGATGAATTTACAGAATGTGTGCGTCAGATTGAAATTGGCTGCATCAAAGCTAATACCCAAACTAAAAAGGTATCATTGTTGATTTTCTGAGTTGTTAGTGATCTTATTGCCTATATGAATATTGTTGTATTAACCTGTTCTGTTTGAAACGCGGCCCAGGCTAGGTAAGCATTTGTTTTCCCTGGGTCGTATAAGATGTATATCGTCGTTTTAGTATGTCCTATAAATTAATTTTGAATTGAAAATCGAGAATTGAATCTTTTTGACAAAGTATTGAAGTAATTGCATGTTTAATTATATATGATGAAATTCTGTTTTAGAATTTTAGAATTAGAAATATGGAAAAAAGTGCTGATTAAAGTCATAACCCTTTAACCTTTCCATTTAACGTACAAGGTAGTATTTTCAGGAGGTAGGTAGATACGGACGCAATGTTATGGAATTAGGTTAATGCTGTTTTTTGCTTATTGAAACTCACACAATCATTCAATTGGAAAATTATTTAACCTAAACATTCTTGCAACTCTTCGGGAGGAGCCTCTTCAGTGAAATCAGCTATCAGATAAGTCTTATTCTTTGAAATTATATTCTTGTTAAATCATTACATCAAGTTTTAATTTCTTTGCAGTCTTGTGATTTTTATTTTGAAAATTTCAAAGAAGCCAATGAACTTGGATTTTCATTTGATCCTATGAAAGTAATGTTCTCTTTATTTGTTTTCTATCATTATTTTAAATATACACGTTGATTAGCCAATCATTCACATGATTAATTAATCATTCAGTTGCTGATTGTGATTTATATGATCTTTGGTTTATTTAGAATGTTAAGGAAACAATCATTATTTTGAACTATTTAATTGTCTCATACAAACTATTTCTCGATACACAACGCAATCATCTCTTGAAACAAGAGGATTCGTTATTTTGAAATTCCAAGCAGATTTAATTGACCAATTGTTCAAGTGATTAATAACCATTAATTTATTGATTGATTGTGATTGTGTTTAGAATATAAAGGAGGATCGTCCTACCGAGATGACCCAAAAAATGTCGCTACGGAGGACCTTTTGTTTTGATAATTTGTTTTTGTTTGACGTTGAAGCTTGATACCTTGTTTGTCAAAATCTACTACGCAATCCATGAGCTATGGTAGTGGGAAAGTAAGACAACGTTAAAAGCTTTCTCAAAATTATAATGTAGTATTTTCCGGCAGATTTTATTTTGTGACTATTGGGCAGAGTTTGGCAAACAAGGTATCAAACTATTAGTTAATGCCTCTTGCACCAAATTCAAGCAAAAACAAAATTATTAAAGCTAAAACTCTTCCAAGACATTCTTGCAATCGTGGGGATCTATTGCAATCTATTTCTCGACGCTATTGTCTTTCTGGGTTTTATTCACAAAGAAACCCCACATTCTACTGTGAACGACAATGAGAACCAGATCATCCTGCCACTAGAATAATCCTGGTGTTAGGATGATCTTCTCTTCGTAAACAGATTCTAAGCAAACATCATTTTAAGGTACTGCTCAATATTTTATTGTTTGTTTCTTTCCACTTTTTTACTTTATTTTGTTTTAACGTTTTCATTGTCTATGCCTTAGGGTGGCGTTGACATTGGCGTTCGAAAGTTATTGACCTTTCGATGGAAACCTCCGAATGAGCATGACGTGAGTTTTAAAATGTTTGGAAAACTTCCCACTTTTCAACAAATGAAGAGCTAATCTTGAAGCTTTATTTATCCGAAAATAACTTATTGGTTTCAAACAATAAATTCTTGCTTTATAAGATATCCTTAGTGTGTTTTATCTTTTTGGTACTTTATTTGGATTCTTTCTCTTCAAAGTTTCTTGTTGGATTGGGTTCTTGTTTTAGTCGTTTATTTGTTTCTTCAAATATCATCACCTTAATTTCGAAACTTTTTTCTTTTTCATGATAGCATGAGCAATGTGGACCAATTAAAAATTGAGCAATTAAAAATTTTAACTTTTTTGGAGGAAGATGCTTTTACCACTGCGGAGGAAAATGTTTTTAATCTTACGCCTGCGGAGGAGTATCTGGGGGAAGGGTAAGGTGTCGGCCGTTAAAATATAAATACAAAGTACGATAAATAAAAATTTTCATTTACAGCTCAATGTTGTCCGCAGATGTGAAATTAAAAACATCCTCCTTCGCAGAAATAAAAACATATTCCTCCGCCAAAGTAGATTTTTAGTTTTTTTTTATAACACACCAGAAGTGTCTGGATTGCTCATGATGACAGTTGTCTGTTTATTTCCTAACATACGGTTTCTGTAAAAAAATTAATTTAAATTAGCTTATTGTATCGACAACATATTTTCCAAAATGATACTAATGTTTATATATTTCTTTTTCTGTGCAGCCAAATATTCCAGCACACGCAACCATAACAGTAAGTAAACTTATTACACGAGTCCTTGTTTCCCTGCGTTCTCTGATTTTCCGACGTCAATATCAACGTATGTTTATTTACCATTCTGCTGAAGTAACATTTTCATGTCTAAATTTATTTGTATTTACCACATGTAAACACATTATCAAAGTTTTGTCAATATATCAGCTTGCTGTTTCTCATAATGGGGTTTCTTATATTTGTGTGTTCTTGGCGTATTACAAGATACACGGTTTTTATTAGGACAGCTAACTTCCATTACAGCCATGACTATTCTTATTTCTGGACTGATTTCTTGCAAACTTGCTGTCCCCATCATTCTCAAAAACATCTTGAAAGTGTGTTTCAGGTCAAGTTCTCGATGCCTCCATACCTTTTTGTACTTAGAATTTCTAAGATACCAAAAATATTTCACCCAATATTCAGCCTGGCGGCGTTTCTAATGCTAATAAAGTATAATAGGTTTTTCTCATGTTAGAAAACGTGTAATTGTTACAAATGCTTTATTCGTTATTTTATTTATAACATACTCTACCTACCTTATGTAAGTGAAAGGCTTATCAACGACGCAGGAATGTAGTGCTACTGTAATGTAGTGCTACCAGAAATGTAGTGCTACTAAAATGTAGTGCTACCAGAAATGTAGTGCTACTAAAATGTAGTGCTACCAGAAATGTAGTGCTACTAGAATGTAGTGTTACCAGTAATGTAGTGCCACCAATAAAGTAGTGCTACTAAAATGTAGTGCTACCAGAAATGTAGTGCTACTAGAATGTAGTGCTACCAGAATGTAGTGCTACCAGTAATGTAGTGCTAATAAAATGTAGTGCTACCAATAAAGTAGTGCAGCACATTGAATTTATAGTTCAATGGTGCAGCACTACTAAAATGTAGTGCTACCAGAAATGTAGTGCTACTAAAATGTAGTGCTACCAATACCAAAAAGTAAAAATCAGCCATTATTTGGCATTACCAAGGGGACAGAGCCCCCCTTGGCTCCCCAAGCACTACATCCCTGTCAACGAGACTAAAATAATGATTTAATTTTTTTGCAGCTAATTGCAAAAGGAGACGTCACTTTGCAATACAAAGTTCTTTTACGTGGATACGTTACCACTCCAAATATGGTGCACGAAGAACAATGAATTGTATAACATTTTGAAATACTTATTGTCTGTAGAAAGAAACCACCATTTTTGTAATATATTTATAAATATATAAATAAACACTTAGATTTCATTTCTTGTTTGTTGTTTGCTGTGAATCACAAATATTGTCTTGTTAATGTCATTTGTATGAAAGATAAATTATACATTATTGATTATATTGTATTGCAAATTTCTTGTTAATTTTCACCTTATGCAATGGAGAATAGCTCTTCAGTTCAAGAAATCTTAGGGGACTTAGAAAGTATGAAATTATGATAAAATCATTAAATTGCGGGTTGATTTAGAATCATTTTTGGAAGTAAGGTTTTTGCAATTTCTCTTCTGAAATGTTTTGGTGAATGGTGTTGACAAAAATTTAGAACGTTTCGTCCGCTCTCGCATCAAGTACTTGACAGAGAAAACAGATTGGGAAGAACTTTTGCAATGGAAGCAAAGAAGTGATGTTGAGCTGTGAGCGCTGAAACGAAAGAAGAAAGATGGGCAATCAACTGTCTGGAATTGCTCCTGCACAAATTCTTAGCGTTGAGAGTTACTTTACAGACCTTCCTGAATTTCAATTTCATTCAAGGTTAGGACAGTATTAGTAGTAGAAAGAGGAGGAAGATAATTTTTCAGGCCGATTTAGAATTAGGCCTCCTTTGTCTTATTATAGGCTAAGATTTTTAAAATTACAATTTTCCAGCTTTTCATCATTATCTTTTTAACACTACAAACATGCATACAGACTGTAAACTGCACAGAAGCTTGCAGCAAGAATTGTTGCTGATGCATAACGTAACTAAAGACGTTTGAAGAAGATCTTTTGTGCACTTCTCGATTGTGCTTTGCATGTTTTTGTAAGTCGTGCCATCTCTCTCTCGCTCATCTCTCCAGCAAATTTTCTTGATTTTGTTTTTTTTTGGGCACAGTGGATTGGTACATTTAGCTGCACTGTTTCAAATATTAATTGCATAATTGCAGGAATAAAATATTTATATTTAATCTTCTTTATGCCCTATAGTATAGTGTTTATTTTGTCTGCAAAAACTTACACTTCAAAATTCTAAGAGAAAATTGGGCAAAAAAATGTTAATCAATAATGCAATACAATTGTGGAACAATCTTGACAATGATTTGAAAAGTATGGTACATAACTTTAAAACATTCTCAATAAACTTGAAAAAGCTTTAATTTCTAAATATTAACTCTGATTTCATAATAATAAAGAGAATTTAAAAATCAATGATATAAAGCTTCTTATAAATCTATTGTGCCATCTGGCTATAACCCTATTGTGTTCATCTTTGAATTTATAATTGATACACTATTAAATTTGCCAAACACTAACTTATCCAATCTTGTCATTCACTAACTGCTTACTGCTTTAATATATATTGCAATAATTTTTGATATTTAGTTTAGATTTGTATGCACATGTATTATGTTACTGTTGTATTTTAGATTTCATTTTTATTTTTAATTATAAATTTTATTTCACGGCCCAGACCCAGACCAGTTAGAAGCATTGCTTTTTCTGAGTCGTATGGATTGCATGATTTCCCCTTATATATTTATATTTAACTTGCATTCTATCAATAAAATTGATTGTTTGATTATAGATCTCAAGTGTGCTTAAGATTTATTTTTCCTGTCAAATTTGAATACCCAATTGTTTTCTCAGGTGTGCAAGTGCTGTCATACTATGCTATGCAGGCATTGTAAATAGCCTATGCATATGAAATAGGGAGGATATAGTAGATCATATAAGACCACTCTCCTCAGGCTCGAGGCTAATATAAAATGAGTTTTCCAAATTTTGGTAGCCATTTTTCTTATTTCATTTTAGCCTTGGCAGTACAAGATTTTTGAAAGTTGCGAGAGCAAAACACAAGTAATTTTTTGTTTTTACTTGAACTTTAAGCAAATTAAATTAATTTTGAATGTACTTTTTTATAGATTGTTGACATTTTCAAGTTATTTTTTACTTTCAGGATATATATAAATATATATATATTTATTATTTTATTTATTATAAAATTAATTATTAAGTGCTTTTAAGTTTGCTGGCAATTTCAGATTTCAGTCTTTTAATTAAAATGTTTTGATAAAAAGTGGTATACAACCAACATCATTTTTTCTTGCAATATTTTTAGATTTGTCTTTGAAGTTGTACTTACCAAATTCCCCTATGATTTTTGCATCCCTTCGAAAGTCACAGTTATTGATTTTTATCCATGTTTTGTAATCTGAGAAGAAGTTCTTGCTGGGTGAGGATGGTTCTTTTCTTGTCAAAGATACTTATAATTTTGGTATGTGCAAAAAGATCCAGAAGACAAGTAAGTGTGCAGAGATTTAAGAAATTTAGGGAAAAATCATAGTTATGTGTGAAATGATCGAAAAGACAGGTGCCCAAAAATTAGAGGCACAAAAATTATAGGTGCAAAAGTATGAAGGGCGCAAAAATTAAAAGGAGTCAGGTAGATTTTGACATTATAAAATGCATTGTGTCAGTACACTGTAATGTTTATTTTGTAATATTTATTTTGCTTGATCGAAAACATTTCTGTGGATATTTTTTTGGTAAAAACATTATTTTTTATTTTAGGGAAGGATTTATGGTCATAAAAGTATTTGCCATTCATGACCCATCATTACCGTTGAAAGTTTATCAAGATCAGATTATAAACATTAAGAGGAAACTTTCTGGATCACCGAATGTTTTGCCATTCCAAGGAGCATTGATGACAGATAAAGCTGGGCTGCTTTTCAGACAATATGTGCATGACAATCTTTATGACAGAATCAGGTGAGATAGAAAATTTACGAAACACATGCTTTGGAAATTTCTTTCTTTATCTTACTCTGAGGAAGCTCTGTATGTCAGGCCAAAATATTTGCTGTACACCTTGTTGATGTCATTTTGTATGTGTTTTTCAAATGTAACCACAGCTGAGGGGACAGTTCTAGAAGTGGTTAAAAACTCCAAATACATTTGTGCATGGATAGCATCAACTGGGCAAGATTTGAAGATCAAGGGAGTTCTTGCATGGAGTGTACTGCTTGGCATAAAGGAAGTGTGCAAATCATGGATAGGTAATAACAACTTTTGAGTCAGTGCTGTTGTATGGATCTGAAACATGGACATTAACAGTGCAACAAGAGAAAGCTATTGATAGTGTATACACATGAGTGCTACAGATTGCACTAAATGTCAGTTGGAAGGACAGCATCAAGAACATAGACCTCTAGGCAGGCCTCCTTATGGTGACAACCAAAATATGGGGTAAAATAATGAAACTGGTTGGGCATTGTGTTAGGCATCCAAGCTAGTAGCCAGCCAACTCATCTTGTAGGAGCCAAAGAGGAGCACCATGAGGTGGGTGAGAAGCATGCAAACCTTGTTGACACTCTGTGATGTGGTGAAGGAGCCACAGTACTCCAGAACTGAACTGAGAACCCTAATGCTGGACAGGAAAGTGTAGAGTGGAGTTATCAGGCATTCTTGCAGTTGCTCCATCATCATTTAATTAAAGGGAGTGACATTTTGGTCTTACAGCTTTAATTGTCATTGGTTTCTCCATTTAGAAGTACAATCAACAAATAATATTAAAATATTTAGATATATAATAATTATTTAGATAGTTCAAAATCAAATTAAATCTGTTTATTTTTATTACAGTACAAGACCATTTTTAAACCTTGTTGAGAAAAAATGGATTGTCTTTCAACTGCTGTGTGCATTGGAGCAGGCACACTCTTCAAAGGTACAACACTGTAGCAATACCTTTAAAGTTTTCTGTTGTTTTGACACAATTATAATTTTTCTACAAATATTATAATATAGTTAGCTGTTTGAGAATTCAGAAGTATTGACAATCACTGTCTGTGTTCGTACAGTTTAGTACTATTACACTATAATAGTAAAGTATAATGGTGTTGTCTATACTCTACAACCTATTATTTTGTTTTATTTAAAGGGAATGTCAACTTCTAACATGGATGGTCGCTCTCTCTCCTAATAGCATGTGCACTCCATTGTTTCTGTTGCTGTTTATATTATGTAGTTATATTAACTGTCCTACTAATTTTATAGAGTTTTCTGTTGGTGATTTTAATGACCAATTAATATCGCCATCATCACGATACTCATGTCCTCTCTTAAATCCATTCCATATCAAGTTGTGAAGAAATATGTTGTATGTTGCAGTCAGTTTAGAGAATTCTGCTTGTGTGGCACCCCTATTTAAGCTTGATGCATACCAACTCATTCAGTAATGTTATACATCATGCCCAATGTGATCTTCTTACTAGTGAGCATTGTATGGAGCCTATTGAAATGTTTGTGGTTTCTTTTACCTTATGTCTGTTTAATGTTGTTTGTTATTTCTCTTAAATGATCTTGTTTTGACCAGGTTGTAATTTTTTACAGATATACCATGGTGATATAAAATCTGAAAATATTCTTGTCACAAGTTGGAACTGGGTATTACTTACAGATATTGCAAGTTTTAAACCAGTTTGTCTTCCTGTGGACAACCCTGCTGACTTCAATTATTTTTTTGACACATCTCGTAGAAGGACCTGCTATATTGCACCTGAACGCTTCATAGGAACAGGTCAGAAGTATGCAGATTCTAGCCAATCGGGCAATGATATTAAATTAGGCAGCAGTCCAACTACGCCACTTCTTGATTTGCCTGGAACGGAACAAAGTGATATGACATTTGCAATGGATATTTTCTCAGCAGGGTAGGCATGATATCTCTAAACTATTATTTACACATTTAAAATTTTGATATTTATATAAATTTTAGCATAAAATTATGATTTTATTTGGGAAGTTTTAGACACAATAAATCAGGATTTATTTCATTAAGACTTGTCGTTTATTTCATCAAGAGGTATGTGATTCTATTCATTCTTCTTTATTTTAGAATAAAGTTTTGGTTTATTTTTGCATCAAATAAAATACTAAACCAAACATTCTATTCTTGTTGTGATGTTTATATACCTTAATTTATTTTTTGAGGTGTGTCATAGCTGAACTGTTTTGCGAAGGCAGTCCTTTATTTGACTTGTCACAGCTTTTGGCTTATCAGAATGGCGATTACAGTCCAGAGGTCAAATTGTCTAAACTCGACAACAACATAAAGGTAATTACAATTCATGCACAACCCATGGGTTTTAAAACACGATTAATATTGTTCGTACAACGTTCTCTTTACGTCTTCTCTCTTTCTCGTGAGGCCGCTCCGTGGGAGCATGAAAAGCCTCGCAGCGAAGGCACATCTGTTTACAAGATAGGACACAGTAAAGAGCACGTTGTACGTACAACATTAATCGTGTTTTAAAACCCATGTATAACCATTATGATTTCTTCCATTAGCAGTTCTTATGTTTAGGTGTAAAAAAAATCGGGAACTCTGCGACAATGGTCGCAGGCACAAAATGTGATGCAGACATAAATAAAGCAAAATATTATCTGCGCATACGTGAATGTCCCACAATTGTACAATGATTCATCTCCTGCTCGAACCTCCCCAACTAGGACAGTCGCAGACACGAAAGAGCTTTTTTGACCCCTCCCTGCTCACACGAAAAGATCCATTTCAGCAGTTTCATAGTTTCTATTTCATTTTTTATACAATTATTTGAAACATTTATAAAAAAATTAATTAATTACCTTGAAATTTCCATTGCTTTCCAGCAGCCTCATCATTCAGAGAGTTTAACATTTATATAGAAAATATGAAATATAACGTTTGATTTCATTTCACCCAGAGTTTGCTACAACAGTTTTGAGTTCTATAAATTAACGTTTTTTTTCTCTTTTAAGTAAAGGTTTAATATAATCCTATGAAACTGCGTGAATACAATCTAACTAATGCTTCGTTTTTAATGTTGAGTTTGATAAGATTACCAAGCTTCGTAGGACATCATTTCAAATACTGGTTTTGTGGAAACGAATGTTTTTGCATAATTTCTGCTTGAAGCTTTGGATCGTTAATTTGTATTTTTCTTATTGATTGGACTTCATCGAATATTAATAGGGCATGATAAAGCATATGATTTGTAAGGATCAATCCGAAAGATTATCAGCAAAGGAGTACATGAATACATATCGAGGTATGTTTTAAAATTTGTTTGTGATCAAATACAAACAACTGTTCTTTGTTATTTTACTTTAATGTTGAAAAAATGGGTGATACTTTACGATATTTAAATTGTTATTAATTTAGTAATTTTAATTTTTTAAATATATATAATTTAAAAGTAAGCGATCAAGTTACGGAAATAAAAATACAAAAAGCTGAATTATTTGATGTTTCGAAGTATGCAGTGCTTCATCATCAGAACCCCCATCTCCCTTTCACCCAAAGCTACAGATGAGCGAAAGCTAAATATATAGTATTACGAAACAAAAGAAGTGTAGTTAATAATAATTTCGTTGTTTAACGTGCTAATTGAGGATTGAGGATTCAAAAAATGAATGTTTTATTTTATTCGGAAAATTTACAATAGCATCACTATTAATGTAACATGTTTGTCGTTGCCGTATGTAACAAACCTAGGTAAAATAATTTCTTTGCAAGAAGGCACACGTTTTCAAAAGTATTGAACAGATTGATTGACTGAATCATTATTTTGTTTCAGGCCATGTTTTTCCTGAAGAATTCTACACATTTTTAAAAGGATTTTATGCAAAGTTTTCAGGAACTCCTGTTTTGACACCAGATGAAAAAATAACAAGGTAATCGTTATTTTTCAAAAACAAATTATTTTTTCACTTAAAGCAGCTTTCTTTTCTTTTGCTAAAAGCTAGAAGCTAGGTAGAGTTAGAAGCAATTTTCAAAATATTCGAGTCTTGTTTTATCTTCTTGGAATTAACTTGAATGCAGAACCTCGCAAGAACAAAATGTATAGTTTGACGATTCAGAAACTAAGGTCGACTTTGGTTGTTGAATTTAATAGTTGTTTTAATAGTTGAATATAATGGTTGTTTTTAGAATTCATAAAGATTTGAAGCAAATAAAGGAAGCTTTATTACCTCATACATCAGAGGGAGACGAAGAGAGGAAAGACATTCCTGAATCTGATAGTATGCTTCGTTTTGTTTTGTTTTGAAGATTTATTGTTGTTTTAATGAAAATATTAAAATATTGTTGTAATTAAAATATTAAGATAAAAGGTCATGTTTATCTTGTTTATTTTATACAAAAAAGGAGCATAGCAATTTAAATTTTAAAGAAAAGATAAAAAAGAATAGTGAAATTCGAGAGAAAAGAGGACTTGGACTCTCAAGCTTTAATAACTATTTTTCTTGTTGTGCTAATCTATGTCCTCTTGTTTCAAAACAATTTTAGTAATCGTAGCTCTAAAATGCTCTAAAAGTGTATATAGCTATATATATATATATTTCTGGTAAGAATAAAACTTTAAAAAGATACTATGGTAGAAATATTTATGTCATTGAGCAATTCCAAGTTGCTGACAACATACGAAGAAAAACTTTTCAGATCTGGACACGCAATTTTAAACTGACGTCATTAGAATTAGTCATTCCATCTGCTTTTTATGTATAAATTTCTTTGTAAAAGTATTTTTAGTCACACTCTGATGATAGCAAAAGCTGGAAAGACCTCAGTGTGCTTAATAATTTGAAATATTCTTGAAACTTTGTATCTGCTTCGTTTTTTTGCATCCGCCTTTACCATAGTATCTTTTTATATATTCATATATGTATATACAGTATCGAGTGTTCGAGTGTTTCCGTGCTTATTGTTGCGATGACTCAAAGAAATATTGTTACATCTATTGTTACATTGGTTTTGTTTTTCCTTTAAATCGTTGAAACAAATTGCTAGGAAATTTGTAGAAACTTTAAGAATACTGATATTAAAATCTCAAGGAAATGAAGAGAAATATTTATATTTTTACTTGTATAAAGCAAATTTTTATTTTTCCAGGTTGTGAACAGACGTGGTCATGGTACAGCAGCTGATTGGTGGTCATATGGTGTTCTCATGGTAACCATAAAATCTTTACATCAATTTTTTTTATTGCAAGAAAGGGTTTTATAGAAAGAGGTGTCTGAATGGATCATCAAATTAATCTTTGTGATTGAGCAATTTTGTTCACTATTTGCATAATTTATTTATATTATTAGGTAATTACTTAAGTAAGTAATTATTAAGTATTACTTTATAATTAAATTACGTATGTATAAATATTATTAATGTGGTTTGGAATTATAATTTGATCTCCCGTATATATAAATGTCTTTTGTTTACCTTTGATTTATTGATCTATTTACTGTAAGCATTATCACAATATATTCAAATATTTATGAAACAATATTTAAATTTCTTTGTCATTTTTTGGAATTGTTTTTTTTTAGTTTGAAATGTTGACTGGTGCTTTGCCATTTCAAGGTGCAAATCGAAAAGAGACGATTAACATGATTCTTAAGTAAGTTTTAGAATTGTACAGCTCAAATACATTTATAAATTTATCTTGCAAAATTCTTGGATTTAAAAACTTATAGTTGACTGATTGATAATAATTTTTTAATAACTTATTAATAATTCATTATATGTAAATTTTTAGGAAAAGCATTGGAACCTATATTATTTCCGTTTCAGAGCTAAGCTTGGAATGCCACAGTTCATTAGCCCAGAAGCTCAACTACTATTGCGATCATTGTTTAAACGAAATCCCACTAACAGATTAGGTGAACAATGAATCACATCTTAAGGCCCTGTTGACACAAGACCGGCTTCAAAAAGATCCGCATCCATTTGAGTTTACTTAGGCATTCTGTGTACGCAATGCCTGCCTAACCGTCCATACTCATTTGAGATCATCATTCTTACTCATTTGAGTTCTGCTAGGAAACCGTACTTATTTAAAACCGGCCTTGTTTGGTCTCGTGTAAACAAATTTTTTAGTACGGTATCACAGAGAGGGTTAGTTTTCTTGTAAAGGAGGTAAAACCAAAAGGGACAGAAAAGCTTTGCCCTTTGGCGCCCTTTTTGTTGCAGTGTTAACATTCTTTGTTGAAGTCGGGTACTGTGTGAACGGAATGCGTAAGTGAACTTTTTTGAGAATGGCTTCGTGTGAACAGGCGTAAGTGAACTCAAATGCGGATATTTTTTGAGCTGGTCTCGTGTAAATGTGGCCTAAGTATAAAATAAATATGTTTGATACTGAAGAGGCGGATGCAAAAACTATTCTTTAGAATATACGCTTTCATGTCTTTGATAAAAGATCCTAAATTATTATTATAAAGATTATTATTACTATAGCTAGTTGACATTTATTAAACTTGATTGGATTAAAATTATGTAGTACCATACTCTGTTAAGATGCCCAGCTTCAAGGTTACTTTGAGACAAGTACATACCCTCTTATTTCACTCAATATATCCAAATATTTTCTAATTTGAAAACCTTTCAAAAATCATTAAATAAACCGGAAATAAATATAAACATGGCCAAATTTGTAAAATAATTAACTTTACATCGAAAGAAAAATGAAAACCTTCTGCAGAAAGTTCGATATTCCATTGCTATTTTCGTTGAAATTTTTATGCTGTTGTATTCTGCCTTTAAATTTCTTCTTGTAAAAATTGATTTGAAGGGCACTAAATTGTTAAGTAGATGTTAAGAGCTCTTTAGTATTACTATTTTTGTTTATTTTATGTTATGTTATAATGATGATGATGATGAAATTGATTATATTTGATTTACATTTATTGGGTTTAAGTGACATTTATCAGACTTTTATGGAAATTTTTGGTTTAGGTGCTAATCAAGGAATAGAGGAAATGAAAGATCAGCCATTTTTTAAAACCATCGATTTTGAAGTAAGTATAGATTTTGAAGTAAGTTCTTTCTTCGAATCCTGTGCTCAAAACATTTGTTCTCTTTCTGCAATAAAAGCTACTTCTCAAACATAAGAATATTCTTGTTGCTAAGGAGTATCCAGGTTATGACATCACAATTTAAATTTAAATCAAAGTATCTTATCTCTGAATCTAAAATAGATATCGATATTCTGTAAATGTGATATTGTTGTTCAGTTTTAAAAGTTTCATTTTTAAAAGTTCTTTCTCGTTACATTAAGTTAGCTTTGTTATCTATCAACGTTCAACAAAGATTTATTTGAGATGAAGGAATTTTTCAATGTTTGACCCCCAATCATTTCGACATGCCCATTTTGAAAATGTCTATAATTTCTGACTCCTGGGGACATGCCCTTCATGAAAATAAATCACAACCAACCTTATCCCCCCCCCCCCACAATTTGTATAGACAACCCCTATTTTCACCTCTCGCCCAAAGACTAAATTATTTATTGTTTGAAGTCTAGTAAAAGACAGAACATTTTCTTCAGAAACTTGTCAAGAAAGAATTGGCTCCGCCATTCCAACCAGCAGTTACAAAATCTGATGATACTTATTATTTTGATAAAGAATACACATCAAGGACACCAAGAGGTTTTTATTTGCACTTAATTGTTATTTATCATATATTTAATTTATAAATATACACTTTTGTTTATGAAAAAAGTATTTAAAATTTTATAAAAATTTTAAAAATTGTTATTTACATACCACAATATTTAAAAAATCTTGTTTGTCTTGAGAAAGTGCCAATTATCATGCTCTTGAATGCACAATTTTTATGGAGAAAAGCAGTATGTATTTGATTTCGTGATGTCATCTTGCTGAACATGATGCGATGCAAGAGCGCGGTTTCCAACCACACTTTCCTGTCCGGCATTTGGGCCCTCAGTTCTGTAGTACTGCTAGCTCCTGCGTCACGTCACAGCATGTCCACAAATTTTGCACATTTTCTCCTCCGCCTTGTGTTGCCAGTCGTTGGCGCCCATAAGATGAATTGGCTTGCTGCTAGCTCTGGATTTCTGAAACAAGGTGCGGTCAGTTTCATACTTCTTTCCCATATTTTATCTGTCACTCTTGTGAGGTCTGCGTATTGGTCAATGTTCTTGATGTGATCATTCCAACTGACATTTACGGTAGCGACATCCGCAGCATTCGTGTGTATACACCATAAATAGTTCATGTTCAGACCAATACAATATCATTGACTCAACGGTTGCTACAAACAGACGGCTCTTGAGATTATTGTTCATCCCGATTTCTACACTATTTTCAAGCCAGGTAGTGCACTTAATATTGCTCAGTTGATTCTATCCATGTACTAAGGTATCTGAAATCTTCAACCATTTCTAGAACTATCCCATCAGCGGTAGTTACACTCTTGTTCTCACTGTTGAAGGCCATTACCTTTGTCTTCTTGGCACTGACTTTGAGCTCAATTTTCTTGCACTCCTTTTCCGCCTTTTCTAAAAACTTTCTCGCCTTTTCCGCTGTGTCCGAAACGGATCTATTGTTTTAAACTGGTTTTCATAGGGGGAATTACACGAAGCACAGGCGCAAAACGATATTTTTTATTGTATAAATGTTTATAATTACTTTCTTTGTTGATAGATTCCCCAGCTGTGCCACCAAGTGCAAGTTCAAACCAATTGTTTAGAGGATTTAGTTATGTTGCTCCAACTGTTTATGAAGTAAGTCTCTTTTTTAATTTTGTTTTTTCGATACTCAGAAAAGAGAAAATATTTTTATTAATAAATTTTTTTGACAAAAAATCTTTTTTGTGTTCAGTAGTAATTTGTCTTGTATCTGTTACTTGGATTCGCTGACGTAATTTTTGGTGAATATTCATATTTTTACTCTATTATTTTTTACAGGAAAATGAGAATGACATGGAAATTGATGTGCCAAATGCTGAAGTAAGCAGTTATTTTAATTGTAATTTTTAATTAATAACAATATATAGCTTTTGTTATTTTAAATTGATAACGATACATAGCTTTTGTTATTTTAAATTGATAACAATATTTAGCTTTTGTTATTTTAAATTGATAATAAACATATATTTAAAATGTTTAAAAATTACTGCACAAAATGGTGCAGTAGCGACTGAGCATGAAAACAGATTTTCTTTGTGTGAAATAGTGCAGTAAGAATAAACAATATATACAATGAATGAAAAAGAGGATTGAGAGTAATACAAACCTTCTGCTACGGCCCAATCCCCAAGAGCATATATACAGCAAATCACCAGCCAGACTTTCATGTGAGGACATGGGGGTGTGCTTATTAAAGATATTGATCTCATTCAGGGGCGCTGATTCGAGGGCTTATTCGAGGGGGCGCTTAATCAAGGGCTTATTTGAAATACGACATACATTTATACTGTTGTACATATTGAAAAGTTCACCACGTGATAAAAAATCTCTTTATTGCTTATTTTTCTATATATACAAACAACATCTTTTATTTCATTTAAAATTCAAAATAATGGTAAGATGACATCGAAACGTCGCTCATTATTATCGTTAATATTTATAATTAAATGTTACAAACATAATATTCTTATTTGAAAACTTTTGTGAATATATTTCAAACTGGATGAAATAAATGTTTTCATTTTTTCAGGATCCAGAGTCAAATTCTGGAAAATCCATTTATGATGAGTATGAAATGAAGGAGGTGTGTTTCTTTTATCAGTGTATAATTTATGTAATATATATATTATATATCTATATTATATACTTTTACGTTTAAAAGCTGTTAAATTTGTTCCTTTTTATAAAAAAATGATAACTTTTGATGGTCGAATGCATTTTGTTTGTGTTGAATGATACGCTTTAAAAAACACGAATGGTTATCTTCCAATCCCTTGTATCCATGTGCCCTATAATCGTGTCGCAACGACAACAAACGTCACGGGTACAGGGACACTATGGTTATAATAAACCGCGTTTCCTAAATCTTATGGTCGAGTAGGAGAAGTAAGACAATAGTTTTAAGTAGAAATAATTCAGCTAAGGTTTGTTTACACCCAATTCAAGTCATGTGACCAATCTCTTGATAAAATATATTTTGATTTTTTTAACTTATGTAATGACATGAAAAAAAT
>JAYJMH010005508.1:0-22650 GCA_036873815.1 Phacellophora camtschatica | reverse complement strand
TTCAAATACTTCAAGTTAGGTTGAAAGGAGAAACTTTCATGCAAGAATTTTTCATTTTTGAATCTTAGGATAACAAAAGTTCTTACCTTTATTCTTGTCTTCAGCTTTGTCATTGTCATCGTCATCGGAAATAGTCGGTTTTCCTTTTGCTCCCTCCGAAAGTGGGGCGTCATCTTCTTGCTTTTTCTCTGATGGATATGAAACAGCCACAGAAATGAACGATTTAATCCCTTTTCCCATTTTTCAATTATTTTACAGCAGAAGATGATATATTTCTCAACTCACAAGGCACACAAAATTTCAAATAAGGTATATTTTATCAAGTTAACTATTAATGAGTAGCAATAAATGTATTTTGTGGCGTTTTAAGTAATATTTTTGTTGCCATACTCAACCAAATTGGTAAAATGTTTTGAGACAACAATAAAAATTTGAGATCCCAAAGATTCCAAATAAAAGCCCTTATACGTGCGATTTTCACTGTAAATGTATTTTTTCTTGTAATGCTCATCGTTGATTTTGGTATTAAAATTTCTTAAAGCATCTTGGCTGCCAAAAGTCTTCGTTTGATTCTATTTATTAAACAAAAGTGTCGTTGCAGTTTGAAAGTGGGGGTGTCATAGGGGGTTCTATTTCCATATTCCGTACGAATTTGTAGCATTTTCCGTTTTCCATGCTTTGAAAAGTAATTTCCATATCCGTGTTACCTACCTTCAGTTTCCGTTTTTTCGTGCCATTTTGCTTTTGATAACCTTTCATATTTATATACCTCTAATATTTCATAATTTTTATATTTCCTCATATTTTTCAGATTTTGTGCTCGTTAATAATGTTAATAAACGTTAATAATGTTACTAATCGTTGATAATCTTTTGTTTAACAATATAATATGGGTATATTTATTTTACGGTCTAAGCTGTCCAAGCTTGACAAGGTGTGGTTGTCTTGGAATACATGATCTTAACCATCATTTGTACATGGAAAGTTTACTCTTGGAGGAGAAAAACGTTATACGAATTTGATTGAGTCTGGCAACGAAAATATTACTTAAAACGCCACAAAATGTATTTGGTGTTACTCGTTAATAGCTAACTTAATTTAATCTACGTTATTTAAAATTGTTGATGCCCCAAGAGTCGAGATATTTATCTTTGAAGTTGAAATTGTGCATCAGTCTTCTCTAAATCTGAGGGGAGAATTTGCCAGAACGTTGAGTGTGAGTGTGACGCACAATATGAACTTTTAAGATAAATTTCTCGACTCACAGGGCCCCACAAATTTCATAAATATATATTTTTGATATGAAATAATTTATTATGCAGAAACATAGACATAAGCAAAGTTTGCATTTTGAAAAATGTGCGTCTCGTCTCGTGTTTGATCTTTTCTTACGAAAATATTAATAAAATATTCAAATACTTCAAGTTAGGTTGAAAGGAGAAACTTTCATGCAAGAATTTTTCATTTTTGAATCTTAGGATAACAAAGGTTATTACCTTTACTCTTGTCTTCAGCTTTGTCATCGTCATCGTCATCGGAAATAGTCGGTTTTCCTTTTGCTTCCTCCGAAAGTGGGGCGTCATCTTCTTGCTTTTTCTCTGATGGATATGAAACAGCCACAGAAATGTAGTTTACAACCACTAAGGCAGAAAATATCCAGATGAGGCTCTTCATTGCGAGTTTTTTGGTCAAATGCTTCGATAAGAATTTTGATAAGTTTCAAAGGACCACGCTCGCCTATTTAAGCACATTTTTGATGAATTTTTGCAACGCTTGACCAGCGTCAGTGAAACACCGGGGGAAATGTGTTTTTGTTGACTTGTTTAGTCTGGGTCTATAACTTTTTGCTCCCTACAATTTTCAAAGATATGCACTTAAATATTCTAAAATATCTACTAATTTTAGATGGAACTATATCTGGATAGCACATTATGTGCTATATTGAAGTGGAAAGTCAGATACGTTTTGCCAGTTAATTGGAAATAAATCAAAATATATTTTCAGGAATGGCGGTTACAGTAGGTTTTGGTTAGAAATGTTTTATATAGTAACATATTTTAAGGCTGTGTTGAGAAATTTTCCAGAGTTTTATTAGACTTGCTTCAAGTATTTTTCTTAACTAAAAAAATAAAAATAAAATAAAAATATGTCCATGCGGAGGAAAAATCTTCTGTGGAGGAGAAAACAAGGAAAGTTCCTCCTTTTCTCCCCCGCAGGGATTTGATTTTTTTTACTGATTTGTAATGAAATAGACATGAAGCAAGTCTAGCATCGTGTCAATTAAAAAAAGTTAGAAAGCAATGATATGTTGTATCATGAACCCCCTGACAGACAATTTAAAAAAAAATGTTACCAGTACATTACTTACATTTGTGAGTAATGAGCTTGTAACATTTCTTTCAAAAAATCTAACAGGTTCTTGAGATATGATTGTTGATAAGTGCAAATTGAGTTTGTTGTTAACTTGCTGTTAACAATGTAAAGTTTGTGATTCCCAAACAAAAGAAAGAAAAAAGCATCTGAAGTAATATTTTTACACTGATTAACAATCACGGTTACCACATCCTCCTAAGTTTAAAAAAAGTTCTTTTAAATTAATGTTGACGTTGAGATTTGGCTTAATTTTTAATTTTACATGAATATTTATGACATTGAAGAAACTAATTGTAAAAGCTAACGTTTAACCTCGTCGAGAAACTCAACTCATCGAAGTTGAACATGGATATGAAATACATGAAATCTTTCATATAAAAATCACGTTCACAAGACTCTAGCCTCTATAATTACTAAAGATTAAGAAACTGTAGTAAGTAAGTAAGTAACTCAGTTTTATTTGCCACCAAATTAAAAGTTTACAATTTAAAATTTAAATAAAAGGACAAAATTTGACACTATTTGTAAAGTAAAAAATTAATAAGAAATGAACACATAAAAACAAATTTAAAAACACACACCCCTAAACTAGAGTGGCAGGGATAGCACTAGAAGATCGAAAAGACCTTGATTCCATAATGGTCCACTTAGAGATATGTCATAAACAATAAAATGAAAATAAAATAATAAAATAAATAATCCTAAGGGCATTAATGATCGTGAAAAAGTATAGATATATAGTTTGTGATGTATATTAATTGTAGCTAGAAACACTGTCTTCTTTCTTCTGTGCGTTTTGCATTAAACTATTTTTGATTTTATGTTTAAAAGTATTTATATTGTTTGCGGATTTTAGATCCGAGGATAGCACAAAGAACAGTTAAAGCTAAGAAACTCCATTTCCAATAGAAAATATATTTACTCAGTGAAAATGTTTTTCCCCATTATCCAACAACAGAAATTGACTGAAACATTAAACACAGAGGTCTACCGACAGCGACCTTACTCAACCAAAAACAGATTCCTTGTCGCTAAGAATTCCTTAGAGTCTAGCTTGAGAAACATTTAAGAAACTTTTCGTAATAAAATAGGCCAAACATTTAAGAACCTAGGCACCAGGTCCCAGGCCAAGTTTCTTATTTTTAAAATGTGTGCATTTGTTATCTCTTTTCAGACACGTGGGCACTTTGGTTTTTCACATTTTTTGGATAGCATTACATTCGTGAAATGTCTCCTTTCAACCTAACTGGAAGTATTTGAATATTTCATTAATATTTCCTAAGAAAAGATCAAAAACGAGACGAGACGCATATTTTTCAAAATGCAAAAACAAAATGTCTCGGCTCATGTTTTTACACGAACAATTTGTTATTTTTCAATGCCTTTTTAAAATCATTCTGTTTTGAAAATCGTTTTTATTTCATATTGTTTAATTCTTTTGCGTAAATAGAACACCATTCATAAACAGGGCGCACTTAAAAAAAAATAATTTCCAGCAAAGAAAGCCTAGGGGGCATCTGTGGAGTACGTACGCACAAATTTGAGTATTTTAGATCCCCCTCTTCCCCTAGTACGCAAAAACAGCAATATAAGAAGCTGACAGTAACAAGAGATGTATGCTTTCGGTTTGCCTTTTTCGACCGTTCGGTTTGAGGTTAGATTTGCTCCGAGTCTATTTCGTTTCGTTAATCAATAAAAATTGAAAATATAGGGTATTTTCCACTGCGGAGGGTTTGAGGTTGATACTTCATTGAGCAAGACTAGACTCACAGCAAAGTTGTCTGTGTTTATGATCTTTGACATGTTGTTGTCGCTTCAGTCAGTGTAGTGTTGCGGCAGAATATCAGGCGGAGGAGTGAACTAACGACTTGTGTAATAAGACTAAGGCGAAAGTCGGTGTCAGATCATAGCATCATAGTCGGAATAATCACACACACTGTCTCTAGATAGATGACAAATATTATTGGTTCTCAAAATATACATTTCAAAACAACATTTAAAGAACGAAATTATTTGTCATATGTCTAGAGGTGGTGTGTGTCACTCTTGACTATGATCTAGCTCCGACCGTAAGCTATTGAAATACTTATAATGTGGAGTAAATTTAGGTTGAAATGGATGAAAATGTTGAAATGGATGAAAATGTTGAAAATGTTGAAAATGTTGAAATGGATAAAAATTTTGAAATGGATGAGAATGTTGAAAATGTTGGAATGGGTGAAAATGTTGAAATGGGTGAAAATTTTGAAATGGGTGAAAATGTTGAAATGGATGAAAATGTTGAAATGGATGAAAATGTTCAAATGGATGAAAATGTTGAAATGGATGAAAATGTTGAAATGGGTGAAAATGTTGAAATGGATGAAAATGTTGAAATTGGTGAGAAAGTTCTCCAATCCTACAAGAATAGCAGCACGCACAAAAGAAAACATCAATAATGTGGAGTAAATTTAGGTTGAAATGGATGAAAATGTTGAAATGGATAAAAATTTTGAAATGGATGAAAATGTTGAAATGGGTGAAAATGTTGAAATGGGTGAAAAGGGTTCTCCAATCCTACCAGAATAGCAGCACGCACAAAAGAAAAAATCAATAATGCTTTAAAAACCATCATATCTATATGTGTGCGTAAAAAGTGTGTATAAAAGTTACTACACAACATTTTTCACAATACAAAGTTTATGTATAATAAAATAAGCAAAACAGAATTACAAAACTCTAACCTAAATTTCTTTAATTTCACAGACATCATCCATGGCGATAAAAAATATTTGAAAATAAATTTAATAACAACAAAACGAAATAAACCGGCAAAAATCTATGCAATCCTTGTTACCCTTTTTAACAGTTTTAATCTACAAAAGATATTTAATTACAATGCTTTACTTTACCTTTACTTTACGCCTTGAGGGCCGCGAAGAGAATTTACGGACCTTAATTCAGATATATCACGCGTATTTGTGGATAGTGGTTTAAGCGAATAAATGTTAAAAGTGAGATAACAACATTGCCGCGTCTCTTCCTGCCTTTTTTATTCGTCTTGTGTAGCAGCTCTAGACTTATTAGAATCGTCGTAGGTATGTAAGGCTATACTAAAACTTTTAAAAATACAGGAAGTTTTCTGGACTTGGATTTCCTCGTAATCGCAATTCGAATTTCAAACAATGACAAATTCGAACTTCGACAGTATAACTCCGTAAAGCCTCGTTTCAACTATCCACAAAAAGCTGGGTATTCAAGTCTAGAAAATGAGCTCAAATAATACCAGTCCCTCACAGCTCTTGTTTCCAACAGCTTTTTTCTTCCTTGTGTCCCTGTACCCGTCAAGGTTGCACATGGATACAAGGATTAGGAAATAACAACTCCCGTTTCTTGAAAATCATGTTTTAGTTGTGAATTCTTATCAACCTTAGCCTGTTCACTTTGGGAAAGGCCATATAACACATTGCTAAGCAACGTAAAAAGTTGTATTTTCAGGAGGTCAATGTAGACACAATTTCATGTGTTAGATATGAAGGTGCCTTCCAGTGTTTTTTTATGTTTAAGGCCAATAGACTCGCCATTTGATATCATATATCTTTCGGAAGCTAATGTCTGAAGCTAATATTTTTCTCTCAATTTTATGTCACGGTTGGTATTATAAAATGCAATAAACATAATTGTAAGCATATTTTAGAAAAAAATACATAACTAACCAAATCTTATACATTCTAATTAAGTCTTAACGCAACTAAAAACATTTGATAACCTCGGATTTTCCCTCGGATGTATGTCTTCGAAGCAGGGAAACTACTTCGCTTCTTAATAAAGCGTCAGTAACTTCATCGATTTCTGCACTCCTTGTATTATTTTTGTCAACATGTGATCAGTCTTTGCAAACATATAATCAGTCTTTGCAGCGTATTTTACCATCCTTGAATAAGAAAGTTAATTTTAGAACAATAATCACGAATTATTCACCTCCCTGTTTGCTTTCGCTGAAGTCAGGGCATGTGATCAAAATATGGGGACAGATACCTTCGACTTATTAAAATCGTCGTACGTATGCAAGGCTATACTAAGAGTCATAAAAATTAAGGAGACTTTCTGGACTTGGATTTTGCGCCTCGTAATCATAATTCGAACGTCGAACAATGACAAATTCGAATTTAGATATTAGGACTCTTAAAGCCTCGTTTCAATATTATCAAGCTAAGGAAGTCTGGTACCCAGGGTAAAAGATACCCTTTTGAAGGGCCGGAAATTTGTGTCATGCTTTCACCAAGCGGAAAATACTCTATTTGTTGCAATAGTGTGTTCAAGAGCTTGAACGCATGCCCTCAACTGCAGCGAAAACAAACCATATCGGAATGGTAGTTAAATTTACAAGTTAGGTTAAAAGAGGATGGTAAAGGGGGGGGGAGTCAACTTTAATTTATTTGGCAGATGTTAGAAGGTCTTAAATTGTGTTTATGTAAAGCCAATTTCTCCTCCGTCATCTCCCCTCGCAAATTTAATGAACGGACCCTCATTATCATTGCTATTGTTCTACTAGCAATTGTTGTTATTGTCATTTATGTTATTATTTTGTGTTCGTCTTGTTCCACCCTTCAGTAACTTTTAAATGTGTCAAACAATAAATAATGTCTTGAATTATACATTTAAGGATTAAAATTTATTGAATTCATCTAAGTTCAAAGGCAATGGTATGCTCCTACAAATGTTAAATCTTTCTGCAATGTCTGCAATACTGAACGACTTTCAAAACAATACGCGTACACGCAAATGAGGTTTTCTTCAAAAAGAGGCCTCATAACATATCTCAACACGGTCGATGTTAGATTATGGTTAGGGTAATGGCACATGTCATCTCTAGGTATATGACAAATATCATTTTTTCTTAAAATACATATTTCAAAACTTACTTCTAAAGAACGGCATGTACAACCGTTATTTGTCATACATCTAGAGATCGTGTTTGTCGACTATGATCTAACACCGATCGCAGCACTGAGCAATAACGCGTTACATATCCCGCCTACAGCTCCCTGGTATATATATAAACTTACAACATACCTGACAAACACAATGTTTTCCGTCTTTTCTTTTCCAGATTTCGTTATGTTTTGTCCGCACACCATCGACGTCTTTGCAGTCCTTACTACCATTTTTTGGTTGTTCTGTTTTTGTTTTCAGTCCTTTGAGCTATGGCATATAAATCTAAATTTAGTTAACTCATATTACCCGAGAATGCAAAGTTTTCTATTATCGGCATTGGAGAGTTCTGAATTTTATTTATCAGTTGATTTGTCTACGTGTTGCCAATAGCCAATCAATTCGCAGGATTTTTTCCCATGTGATGAAAATCCTGCGACGTGATTGACCGATTCAAAATGTAAACGAACTCACAACCAGTTAATATGCAAAACTCTCATGTGCTTGTCGAGTAAAACAAAGTCTCTTATGGGTAGTTGTTCATTCTTTGTGTAAACTTTATCTGCACATAGAAATTTTATTTTCTTTGTGTAAAATCAATACATACATAGAATTTTATTTTTTCCACTTCTTTCTCCCCAAGTTTAATCCTTCATTGAATACCAGGTGACCCAAAAAACTATTTCCGTTTGCAGGGATGTAGCTCAAAATTCATGAGACTACAAATATCCAATAGTGCACAAAACAATGTCCGAAGGACAAACTTAGAGTTAGGGATGTAATCGAGTCGTCTGCAATCACGTTTTCCTGTTCAAAATTTGAAATTAAAATTGCCCTAATCCGCGAGCTTTCAAATTAATTTGAAGAAACATCATTTGTTTCCAGTCCATGTTTTAAACAACATGCTTGCGTTAATGGCGACTTGGGAGTTTAAAATTTGAAAAAAATCACTGATGAAGCTACCAGGAAGGTGTAGGAGCAAGCTTTTTGGTCACCCGATATGCTAAAATAAAGATACGGGGAAAAATGGCAATAAATATGTTGGTCAAACACAGCATACACATTTTTCAACAACAGACAAAATTGTGTTTGATTCTGCTTTAAATTTGTTTAAAATTTGAATCAGCCAATCACGTCACAGAATTGTCATCACATGTTCGTAAATAATTTATATTGGATTTAGATTGCCTGTATTAAAAATGCCAAAAACCAACTGGGGAATGAAATACAATAATTATTCAACGTTGCACAGTATATAATAAATTTGCAATTATTTCAGAAACAGAAATTTTTCCTGATATGAAAATAAAACGAAAAACGAAAAAACTCACTTCACTTTGCATTTGACCAAATTTTTCAGAAATATCTGCCATGGCGTTCTCTAAATCTCGAACTCTTTCTTCGATTGATGGTTTAATGCTTTCTTCTTTCTTCCCAATTTCAACCTTTAACGTCTTTTCCTCATTTTCATCTATTTCTTTTCCTAGTCCTAATTCATCACGTGACTCGTTAGATTTTTCGTCTTCTCCCTCCTCCTCAATGGACCGTTTGTTTCGTTCGCTCCTTGCCAGGAAGTTTGACAATGTAAATGAATTTTCTTGACTTGAGCACGAGCCTAAACGAAAAGATATTGAAGGATTACTGCAAAAGAGTTATGCCCGACACGTTTAATCTATTACTTTGTCTTGGAAATTGCATTTACTGACCTTTGTTTGGAGGTGTCCGTTAATTGCGGTTTCACTTGATGTGCCTAATAAAAGTAGGGAGTGAAATAGCCATATCATGGATTAGGACGAACGTTTCTGTCCGTTGTTTGGAATTGTCCGTTGATTGGAGGTTTAATCTATTGAGATTTGACCATATAACATAAATTCGGGACAGTGGCAAGGTGTCTGTCGTTGGGATGTGTCCGTTGCAGGGATGTGTCCGTTGTGTGATGTGTCCGTTGCATGGAGATGTCCGTTAACAAATGTTTCACTGTGCCGTTTTATACGTATTAAAAAAGTGAACTTTACCTTTCTTCTCACAACATTCTTTCCAGAAACGTAAATCAGGGATTGGGATACTGGAGCATGGTAAATATTCTGCATGACTTTGAACAACTCTGAAAACATTTTTCTGTACGTGCCTAATGTTGTCACTGTTGTCGCAAATGATTCTTGCAAGTGATACCTTGATGATAAAAACAACAGTATAATATCAAATATTTAACATAGTTTGCAAATAAAATATAACGGTTGTAGCTATGTTGACGACTTTTTTGTAGATACCTGAACAAAAAACAAAAATTGATATGCCCTGTGGTACAAACCAAAAAGTTTATTTTCAAATAATTTTGACCGACAACTATGACCTTTCAAACGGATTATTAATAAAAGTAAATTTTTAAAATTATTACTTAAAATGTCTAAAGCGACGACAAATTTTCCCAACAAAATTTCAATTTTTGCCATTTCCTTTGTATTTTAATGTAATTTTACCGCAGTGCAATGCCTAACCTGTGAAAATGTTTGTGATGAATGTTTTGTAAAAATGAAACAGATAAAATGTTAAGCCAAAGTAAAGAGTTATTATTGTACTTTTAAAAATGGCTAAACTCAACTTCGCTTCCTAGCATAGTTTCGAAGAAGAAATACCAACGTTACCTATACCTTGAACTTTTAGGAGGGATTACACATACCGCTGCTACCTTCATCAAACATTTTGGAGGGATGACCCATACCCTTGCTACCTATACCTGAAACGTTTTGGAGGGATTGCACATGCCCCTGCTACCTACTTTCAACCTTTTGGAGGGATTACACTAATTTATTTTCCATTTGAATCTAAAAATCATATGTTAATGGGAGATTCTTCTCTTCTGTTGAGCCAATAAAAATTCAGAAAACCGAGGTAGATAGGGGTATCTCTTTTTGGAATATCCATGGGTAGGAAGTTCTGAAAATATGTTATCGTAATGTAAAACATTAAAGTACCTGTTTTAGTTGCGTCAGTTGATCTGGCTTGAAAACACTTGGATTTTGGTACCAAAACCGATCACCGTCTCTCGTGCGCTTGAATTGCAACGCAATCAAGCACATCAACACAGGTCCAAGTCTTGTGCCTTCAATCGGATCTTCCAGCATTCCCCCCACAAACAAATCAATATTATCCGGATGAACATATAGTTTCTTCAATTTGTCTCTCAAATCTTTGTTTTGTATTTCATCGCTCAAGTCATCAAACGTCGACGCGATTGGTAAATTGCAATATTGTCTCCAGTTGTTGTACCCAGGCAGGGCATGGTCACGACCGCGCTGAATGTTCAGCGCAGCCAAATCAAGCGCAATGTCGTGTGCCATTTGAAACAGCCTGTTTGTTAGTTCAGTGTTGAGAACCTGTGACGTGTCAAGGCGACTTTTTCCCGCCGTTGCAAATAACCCACGAATCAACGGGTCCACACCGCCCTCGTACAATAATTTGTTAGGTGAGAAAAACGCTTTGTGAAGCGGTAAATTACCTTCTTTGGTCGGTAAAAACGAAGAATTCAGTCGTGCAAGGAAAGGCTGGATCAACGAATGTCCAAATCTAAATGCTGCCGTCGCGAATGAATTAAAAACTGAAGCGTCAACTGACGGATCATACCCTTTGTACTCTCCCAACCGCTTCATTCCGTTCTTACCAAGGATTGCCGGAAGCCAGCCTTCATACATAATATGTTGCATTTCAGCACCTACAATTTTTCGAGCGTTGTGATAAATACTGTCTCCGTCCCAATGGGGATTAAGTATTCTCAGTTCCCGCGCGATACGGTTGTGCTCACGCATCCAGAGAGTGTGCATGGAAAGCAACCCAAGTTGTTCGTTTGCGCGGTGGTCTCCAGCGAGAAAACAAGGAACCTTTGTTTCGGATCTATTTACTTGGCAATCCACAGGCAAATGCGTGTTATATGGCAAAAAAGGCTTTCCACTGTCTGCTAGCGAGCCTGTCTTCAACAGCCCTCTGTTACTGCTTAAATCACGTATCTCCTTTGCTTCGTGCTCTGTGGATCCATATACATTTGACGCATCAATATATGACGTAATCTGATTGATCTGTTGCCGTGGTGTGATCACATCAAAGAACAAAGAAGTCGAGCCACTGCCGCAAACCGCACTCGACCGCGTAAAATCCATACATTTAAAACGCTTACTTCGCCGATCACTTGGAGGGATTTTGATGGGGAAACAAGGATGCTCATTCTTGCAATTCACATCACAGCGTCCACCCTCAATGAAGCGCGCAGTGTTGGGGCTCGTGACTTGAAAAGTCATATCATGGTCCATAAATTGCCCCCATTGCATTGCCATGTGGGTCAATTCGGTATCGTTTGTAACGTTCCTTGTTGATAGAACTTCCATGGAGATTAGCCTTGCGCTCGGTTTTCCTTCAGTATTGTTCCAGCCGACCGGAGTATTGAAACCATTCTCGTAAACCGGACTAAGAAGCCGCGCAAAAGGCGTTAAAGCGGCGCCCCACATTGGGTGTTTAAGGTTATTGCAAGAGCTGTCGTAACTGCGAAACTTCATGTGAAAGCACAAGTCAGAACAATTCACGGGATGATGGTGCGCGGTGCAGCCCGATAAATTAGCGAGCATTGTAATCTGTTCTGGCGAAACGAGATTATTCAAATTCGAATGCAAGTCACCTTCCATTTCGATGGAAATGCGTCTGAAGTCAATTTCTTTTTGAATGTAAGTTAACGCCGTTTCGAAAATTTCTGCCGCTCTTCCCAAACGGATGGCTTCCGGGGATGGAAACCTAAACAGGGCAAGAAGGTCACCAGCAGTTTGCGGGACAAAATTTGCGAGCTTCTGTTTCGTTTTTTCGATGGCCGAATCGATCGCAATCCGCGCTATTTTGACAGAATTTTTGACGAATTCATCACCTTGGTATTTACCACTTCGAAGGCCTGCAATGAAAATGTTGTATTTGTTATTGTGCTATCAAGAATAAAATATTCCGTTGAATTACACAATCATATCTGAAAACAAAGGTGACAATTTTCATCAAAACGTACAACAGAAATCTTTCGGTAATCATTTGTAAATAAGCACTCTCTTTCTTTACACACACTTAACCCCGGATCTATTTCCAATCAGCAGGAGTATCCAATCTAAATTTCATTTTTCAGGGGGTAGAACTTACAAGAGATAAACTAACGTTAAAATGTCTGAAATTTATGTAAAGTTATGTCTGTATTTATCTCCTGGAAATATGAAGTGTTATGTTATTTGGCAATGAGCCATATGGCCCTTCCCGGTGTGAAAGTATTACCTGGTTTATAATGATAGAAGTAAAATATCAAGCCAATATGACAATATATGAAAAATATAGAAGTGTCCTAATAATAAAGTAAATATGTGAAAACAAATGAAATGAAAACTCAGAATTCAATACTTTCTTACCTATAACTCTGAGTTCAAAAACCTCTGAAGCAAATCCAATGCTATTTCTTGCAGCACACTCCCACCTCCCCTCGTCTTCTTTCCCAATATCCTTGATCTCTAGCACGCCTGTACTTGTATTTACTGAAAATCTGTTGCCACTAGAAACCTGGACGCCATTTTTAATCCAACTGATAACAGGTTTGGGAGCGCCTGTTGCCTTGCATTGGAAGACGATTGTGTTTCCTGACCGAACCGTTGTGTCTTCAGGTTTACTGTTGATTCTTGGTGGCACTAATGATAAAAAAATTTAAAAAAATCAAAATTTGAATATACGTTAATAGAACAACAAAGTAGGCAAATATTAGTCTTACTACTTGATTGGTCAGGTGATATTTTTCCTTGGTGTGATTGGCGTATTTCACTTGGCCTCTTTCACTTAACTAGGGATTAACTAGTAAGACTAGGCAAATATAGGAAATTAAATTGGTGTACGCAATGTCAATGTGTATAAATAACACCGGGTGGCTTAGAAAAATGTCCACACGTTTGAAAAGTTGCTGTGGAGGAGCTTTACTTTCGATGATTCTTATTTTGCCTGACATTTATATTTGAGGCTTGAAGTTTAATGCATTTTTAAATTTTATGTGAATATATCTACTGAATACTCTCTGAGCTACTGCACTAAAAGGAACCCAACGTTGACGGTTTTCTTAAGGCAGTCGTGATGTGGTATTTTCAGCAAATTGCAACAGAAGAAATCCGCAATCATGTACTGTTGGTATATATTTCCCTCCATTTTTCTGTTATATCTGATAGCACTTAGCTTAACTAGAGACTCGTGACATTTCAAGTCAAATCTTGGACCTAATTTCGAAGCCTCGGCAATTTGATTTTCGAAGCTTCGAATCTGATTCTAGAAGCAATCGAATTAAACGTTCTGAAGACAGTGCTTTGTTATGCTTCACGATAGGACAATTTTGACAAGTCAAAGCAACGAGATGAAATACTGCGTTGTGATTGGTGTGCCCGGGATTTCCCGGGCGAGTAAACAGCAACATTAGATCCAAAATTTGACTATAAACCTTATGTATCCCTAGAGGACTAAAGTACTATCGCAGTAAAGAAACGGAAATATAGGCACTCGCGCAGTAAGTCTATCAAATTGGGTATATCTTGAAAAACTAATTGTAGGGGGGGTCGGTATAGTAGGGGTGTTGGAAAAATTGACTTGAAAAAGGGCATAAACCCGAAACGTCGTATTACATGAAATTATTCAATGGTATTCGATTTGTTCTTATTCATTGTTTATCACAATCACAGTACAATACCACGCGTCACCAAAATATTCTTATGATTTTAGTGTTAGTGTTGGGCTGGTCTATCTATGATGAGAAAAGCATACATTTGCAAACTTGGGTTTAGATATTTTACTTGGTCAAATATCCATAAATTATCAGTAAGGGACGTGTTAATAAGAAGGGGGGTTGGAAAGCTATCCGATGATTTATAGAAGGGGGTCCTAACAAGGAAGGGAGGTTGGAAAAAGTTCCAAAAGTAAATAGTAGGGGGACTGTTAAATTATTCGGAGCTCCAGAGTAGATAACTAAATATTTTGTTTACGATGCATTGTTTGTTAATAATATAGTGCGTTGTTGATGAAATGTTTGCAAAATGAAAAATTTAACATTGTTTCACTTGGGAGTCTACCACTACAGAAAATAATTGTCTCTTGCGGTTAAGTTTGATATGGTCTTTTGTGTCATTTTCAGGGATATGTTTTGAACTATTGTCAACTGAACTAACACGTCAAACAAAGCAGCACAGGGAAACTAGGGATTTTCTACAAGACCAACACAAACAACGACAGCAGCAAACAGAAGGCGGGCAGGCGTGTTACGAAAAAAGAAGGAAAACTTGAAAGAAATCTGTAGGAGAACATTCGAAAAACCCGGTCAATGTTACCAGTAAACCGAAACATGGTGGCAAAAACATGTAGACTATAACGTGATGGAAGAAAGTTGAAATTGTTTATTTTATCTGCCAAAGCATGGAAACTGGAATGGGAGTTTCAAAAGGCAATGCTGCATGTTGACTGTTCACCTGGTCAGTACTGTAAGTTTTATTTCTATATTTTTTTTTAATTATTACTATTGTTGTTGTTATTATTTACTATTGTGTGTCCTTATGATCTAATGTTGAGTTTTGATTTCATTTTATATTTTCTAAGCTGGATCAGCTCTGCAGAATTTTATGCGAGAAAATTAAACCTCTGAATAACATTTATTTAGATAGTCTATATATTTTTAATAAATTTACTTTTTATCGGGTTTCGCTGTCTGTTTCATTGTTACTGTAATCCAAGTACATAAGTTAATATTTAATGTTCATAAAAATTAAGAGAAATTTCTGGACTTCGTTTTTGCACCTTGTAATTGTAACTCGAAATTCGAACGATGACAAATTCGAGCTTGGAAACAGAACTCTTTAAGCCTTGTTTCAACCTATCCCAAAATGTTGGGACAGCCAAGTCTAGAATTTGTGATCTAATATCACCAGGCCAAGCTTACTGATTTGTTTTTAACATATATTCAAGTAGTGTTGCTAATATACTATCAATAGTATCCTCTACTATATTAATAAGCCTACACAGGTTTTGCTCCAACGCATTAAGAAAATCATAGATAAAATATGGATTTTTAAAGGAAGGCCTCCCAAAAGATTAATACTTAATTCATTTTGGCAGGAACTGAATTGAAAACAAATTTTCAACTATAGGCCTGGTCCACCATTATGGAAATTTTCAATATTTTATCATTAGGAAAATTCGACTTCAAATTTGCATTTATCATGCAAAGGTTTACTACATGTGCAAAAGCTTGTCTTCATATCTCTGAAAATACTGAACTTAAAACAATAAGCCCGAATTTGGAATTCGATTTTTCTAATGATGAATTTCTGAGAATTACATATTGGCACATTTAGGCTGAAAATGTGTATTAAATGTTTTACTTCCATTCTGTGTGTTATACGGCATCAGTCCGCGTCCCGCCACAACGTCAAGTATCTATAATTGTTACATTACCTCTACTCGAAACTCTGAGTCTAGCAAATGCACTGTTAACGCCAATCACATTAATCGCATGACACTGATAAGTTCCTTCGTTCTCCTCTTTGACATACAAAATTCGCAAAGTGCCGGACGGCAGTACAATATGTCGCCCATCAGAAGGGAGCTGATTTCCATCCTTGTTCCAAGCAATTGCCGGGGCAGGAAAACCTGCCGCGCGGCAAGGCATCGTCACAGTTTCGCCATCGAGAACGGTCAAATCTTTGGGTTTCTTGATGAAAGTAGGTGGTGCTGTAAAAAGTATTTGGTATTTGGTATTTTAATGCGCTTTCATAGAAAGTATAGAAAAACAATGAATAAAATATTGCCTGCAATGAATAGTCCTGAGAGTTAAGGAATTCGAAAGTCGCACTTTCGTCAATTTAAATTCCATTAATATTGAGTCTTTAACGCGACTGAAGTTCGTCAGATTCAATATCAATTAAATTTAACTCGACGCAAATGCGACGTTTGAAGTAAGGCTGCATTTGACTCGACGCAAATGCGACGTTTGAAGTAAGGCTGCATTTGATTCGATGAAATTGCGACGAATTAATTCAGCTTTAAAAGCATAGCATTCGCTTGATTTTATCGAAGGCAAATTTCAGAAAACACGATATTCACACGATTCTGGCACAATTCGAAAACGGAACGAAATGTTTGGGTACGGATTGGCTATCGGTTCACACGAAAACGGCATAAAGTCGTGCCTGCACAATTCGAAAACGACACATTTTGAAAACAGAACTCTAGCCGGTATAATCTAAAAACGGTGTCGTGTGAACAACTAAAAACGACGAAACAGGAACATTTCAGTAAGCGAATGGATTCACGAGGTTTTGGTTACGTCACAATGTTTGTCGTTTTCAAATTCTGCCTGTATCGTGTGAACGTAGTCTCAGGTCTTTATGCATGACAAAGCAATCCTGATAAATACAAGATACCATTTTTCCCTACCCAAAAAGTGCCTGACCCCTTCCCCTTAACTTAGCAATAGTGAGTCCCCCCTTGAGTCTTGTCATCTCACGAAAAAAATTTGGCATTTCATTCTGGGAGTGTGCAAAAAGTTCCTATTAAGTCTTTCCTCCAAAACTACTTAAGAAGGAAGCCTATTTTCATTGAACTAAGGTCCAGAGTTCTTAACATTTTCTATTGTTTTCTATTGTTATGGGAAACATTAGAACAACATAATCCATTGTAATATCTGATAAATTTGGGTCTACTATTTCTTATAAGCAATAGGGTGTACAGTATGCAAACACTTACAAGTCTGACGTTGATAAGCTACATTCTAATAAAGGGAAGGGACATTTAGTTTTATGATACCATTGTAAGTCTCGTCTCACAGCCCTTCTCTTCCTTTGATCATCATAATTAGCATTTCTAGTTATTGTTTATTTTGTTGCTGTATCGTTTAGATAAATACAAGTATTTAGTCAATAGTTATATGCACAAACTACGGTCTTGTATCGGATATTGATATGATATGATGCGATGGATGCGATATAAGCTGTTTCTTATAAATCATAATACGTGTAGTTCATCCATAAATATTCACAAATGGAAGTTCAAAAACATACCTTTGACAACCACTCTTGCTGTGTGCGAAATACTACCGATTGAATTTCTTCCCTCGCACGTGTAGTACCCATCATCTATTTGCCTGACAGGCGTCACCTCCAAATCCCCGTTTGCCAGCAACCTATGTCGTCTACTCGGTGAAAGAAGTTTTCCGTCTTTTTTCCAGACGATTTTGGGTCTAGGAAATCCACTGGTTCTGCAAATCATTCGCAATGTATTTCCTGAAATCGCCTCTGAGTTACTGGATGTTTTTGTAAACTTGGGACGAACTAAAAACATAAATAAAATTACGTAAAATATACATGTTATCACGAAGGCCTAACAAATTAAAGAAAAAATTTGCTCCTGCATCTAGTATTTTCCGTGAAGCATGATATCGCCATTGCACACGTGTTTTTTTAAAAAATAAGAAACGTTTTGTAAGAAACTCACTGGTGAAACCCACGAAAATTTAAGAAACGTTTACTAGTGAATGAGAAATTTTTGAACTTTTTAGTGAAGATTACGTAATGCTTAATAATTTTAATGGAGTGGACATAAAGTCAACTTTTGATCTGTGACAGTTACGACTGTAATCATGGGAATTCGGACGCCAAAATAGTTGTTGCAGATATTTTCCTACCCCTGTTCCTACCATGTTAATTGAAACATTTCGTTGTCTTCTTTTTGTAATTTGCTTCACGTTGTTTTGCTTTTACAATTAACACGCGATGGACGACTTTGGGCGGAAGGAGTAAAATTACGAAGAGAAGACAATGACGTATTTCAGTTAATGGAAAGAAAAACTCTTTGTGGAGAAAACATGCTGTAGAGGAAGAGGTCTTCGGAGTACTTTTCTCCTCCGCAGAGTATACTTCCTCCGCAGATACATTTTTCCACACGTAAATTTTTTTTCATTGACGAAATACTTGAAGGTAAACTAACCGGGGGGTCGAGGCAAATTTTTAGTGAAGATTACATATGCTTAATGATTTTAATGGAGTGGACATGTTGTTAGATGATTGATTCAGTGAAGACTTTTTATCTGTACAATATATACCCAGCTTTTGTAATGTTTTTGTTGAAAAAAAGGAATTCATAGTAATAACATGGAATTTTTTCATAATACATAGTACGAAAAATGAATTTTTTCATATTCAATTAAGAAACTTTTAAGAAACTTTCACTTGCAAAGTTTGGTCCCAAATGGTCCAAAATTAAGAAACTTTTACTCGCGGAGCCATAGCCAGGTTTCTAATAAAAATATTTTGACACGCGTTAAGAGGCCTTTAGGCTAAAACACCCAACCTTTATGGGTGGCAAATAAGCGCCCCTAAAGTTTGCAAAGTTTGGTCCCAAATGGTCCAAAATTAAGAACTTTCACTCGCGGAACCATAGCCAGGTTTCCTATAAAAATATTTTGACACGCGTTAAGAGGCCTTTAGGCTAAAACACCCAACCTTTATGGGTGGCAAATCAGCGCCCCTACTTCCTGGAGTAGATAATATACTATTCCCAAAATATGACGTGAGATACTAATGCTCATGAAATTTAATGAGGTGTTTTGCCACCGGTGAATACTGTCTCCCAAAATCGCTTGCTAAGGTTTTTTCCAACTCGTTACAAGACTTGGCACATATATTACTTGAGCTTGGTTGTTCTTTGAGTTTGGTGTAAAGATTGAAAATTAATTAAACCGTAAAGAGAGTACAGGAAAGGGCATTACATATGAAGATAGCCAATGATAATTCAACAATTTACTGGAGAAAAACTCGAGAATCGAGAATAATAAATGTGTATCGGTTTATCAGCACAACCTATGCTCGTTTATAACTAAAATTTAAAAAACCCAAGTCAAACCTAAACCAATTTTTCATGTAAGAAATTGGTACGCTAAGAATATTCTTTACACTCTTTAGGGGCTGTTTATATGGAGAAAATCGTCCCATGTACCCGAGGAGACGGGACCAATATTGTCGCCAAATCTAAATAGTTGCTCTAAATAGGTCGCGGCAAGCCGAGACTATTTTCGATTTCAGTTCATGTGAAAAGGTTTTATCTCACCCTATCGGGATCCCGTGACTTTCAGCCGAAAATAGTCGCAGGTGGCCGGATGGAATTAAATTCGTATGTAAACTAAAAACTACAAAATACCACTCTCGTTTACAGAGGTTCTCTTCAAAGGAGAGTAACAACGTACAGTGTTTTGGAGGTATATGCCGAGAACCAAGGTTGGTTTGGTTACAATTGGAAAGTTCCAAGTTATGTCATATGGTCTAGTCTAGACGCGATAAGAACGAGTAAAAATTTCGGCAACATGGCAACTCTTTTTACCATATTAAAAAAAGCGAAAAGTATATTAAAAAAATTACGTACCGCGTGCCCCAAAAACTTGTCACAAAGTTGAACGCTCCTAATTAAATCTAAAATTTAGTCCATAACATTCATTCATTGTTGAATTTAGTACATTGATTGCTGACAAATTCTGTTGATCCCATCTCCGTATCATTTCTACCTTTTGAGATACATTAATTTGCCATTATGCAAAAGAGCTATTTGATGACGTCATCTTAGTAACATCTTTAGTTTGGAGCAAGAAAACTGTCCACAACTTCTCCACCAAAAGTCACATAAACTTAAAACGTTTTATACGATTCTAAGTTATGGTATATCACTCAACCATGGGCTTTAGGAAAAAGTTTTCATTTATTCCCACTTTGATTTCTCTCATTCCACCTGTCCTACATTCCGTGTTTTTATTTTTATCACAGTGTACAAATCAAAACACGGAATGTAGGACAGGTATAGCAAGAAAAAATGACAAAGTAGTAAAATTGATCTTTACTTTTCCTGAAGCCCGTGCTGATAACCTACTAATAATTACGGGTAATTACGAATAATTTCATGCTTCTTACGTTTTAACTCAAACGGAAACCATTTTCAAAAATTATTTTTCACATTAAATGAAGAAGCTTATTAGGAAGTACATTCAAGGCTCATCATATGAACCCTTTAACCCCGGGAAATGCTATACGGCCCATTGAAAAACAACGTAAAGCGTAATATTTTCAGGGGGCAACTGCGGGTAGAACTTGATATTAGTTTCAGCTACCCCCAGTGAACTAAAACTTACATGGGATTTGCCTGTTTAGCAGAAATAAATCCGGGCGTGAAATGGTTAAGCAATTAAAGACTGGGTACAAAGGAGTTGACATGGTAAAATAATATTCTTTGTGATTAAGCACAGGGAGACCAGGAATAATTAGCAAACTTGAAAAGTAAATTGTCTAAAATGAGAGCTGCGTAGGCAACTGCGAAGGATTCTCAGTGTTGGGAGCTGAGAAATATTTTTCGCATGGGGTTGAGTGGCAAACCATAGCCCAGAATCGTATAGAAGTTTGTAAAAATCAGTCTAGAAATAAGAGCGAATCCAGGCTGACACTAAAGCTAGCAGTTGTAAAAATAACGTGTATCTCATATCATATCTCAGCTCCAAAATAACCAGAATCAGATTGTGGGTTTTTTCAGAAGTTGAGATGTAAGATAACAACGAAAACAGCGATACCTATGACCTAGACGACGGTTTTCTCCACCTATCTGCTGATAATGATCGTGAAATGCCAATTATTGGTTTTGAAAATAATGATTAATTGAGTGGAAATTTGCCAGCGGACATTTTTTGTCATAAGCAAAAAAAAAGCCAAAAAATGTTAATCCTATCATATTACGTTTTGATTTTTAAATATAAACAGTATTCTTTCACACGAAATTTGTTGAGCATCTGTTCATCTACTGTATATTTCAATCAGAAATGCAGTGCCAATAAAATAACAACCTTAATATAAAAATAACCCAAATCAGCCCCCTCAGCCCCTAGCACTACATCCCTGTTTTCAGTGCAATTAGATTTCAGAAAAGTTATTCTCTTTTGTTCACAAATATTTGTATTCACGAGATGTGCCGTCCACAATGGTGGGTTTTCGAACCAATATTTCTCAAACGCGAGTCTGAAATTTATAAAACTTTCTTTGAAAGTGGGTTTTAACTGCAAAGCGGGAAGCAAAGAAGTGGCTAAAGTTAATGAGGATAGGCCTTAAGGGACGTTTCCCTCAATATTCGTGCACCCGGGATGGAAAATATTTGACACCTTTTTAGGGTCACCGCTAGGGCAAGCGACCCCACAATTTGTGGCGAAAGGCTTTTGGCGAACGGTTTGGACATCAATATTACGATTTGTGGCGAAAGGTTTTTGGCGAAAGGTTTGGACATCAATCTTACGATTTGTGGCGAAAGGCTTTTGGCTAAAGATTTGAGCATCTGTCTGAAGTTTGAGCAATTTTTTAACCTTTGACCTCCGAAATTTAACAGAATTCTCTGGATCTGGTAATGTTTTGCCTCTGCGATTTATAAACCAACCAAGATCACTAACAATAAACATAACAAACCTACCTTCGTGTTCGAAGAGACTTAATTTGACTTTCTTTGACGTTCTCCCGCTTCCATTTTCAACCAAGCACTCATATGTTCCAATATCCTCTCCATTAACGGAAAGTATTTCCAGAGTTCCATCTTTGGCGACTCTAAATCTACCGTTACGAGGCAGGCCAGTTCCATCTTTTCTCCATATCAATGGCTGTCTTATTTCGTCCACGTCACAAGAAATCGAAACTTGTTCTCCGGGTGAGGCAATGACTTCACCGATTACGTCATTTTCATCTGGCAGACCTTGAACGAAAATACATCATATGTTAGGAGAGCATTCTTTAACGAAATGCATATTTTTGTAAACTGTAACAGAAGCAAAGCTTGTATTTTAAAACCTTTGGACTGTTTTAATGTTGCACGAGAAAGAGCCTAGTTATGTAGAAAAAAAGTCCCTGTTTTTTCAACAACGTTTTAATTTCATTTCATAACATTTATACAGGTTCCAAGTATTTAAAAGTAAAATTGATTTACAAAATGTCAATTTCAATGAAATCATTTGCAAAAAATCAATAAGGGACAGGTGTGCTCAAGTTATAAAGTCACTTTTAGCGCAATTTTGAATTTTGCCAACGTTTTCATCATTTTGGTTTTTGCATTCAGATCATTCCAAAATGTTCGAGAAAAACTTCTGCGCAGTTGCAGCATCACAGTTCTTCAAAAGGAAAGGAAAAGATCCGTTTCGGTGTTACGTTACTAGTTTTCGGTTTTCGGTATTACTGATTGAATACACCACTTTAACGAAAATGCGCCATTATGGATTTATTCAAAATTTTGCTCAATGACATTTTTGACTTCAAATTCAGA
>JAYJMH010005497.1:5999-26338 GCA_036873815.1 Phacellophora camtschatica | reverse complement strand
TAGGCATAAATGAAATGTTTTGAAAATCAGTCTATTTGGGGGTAAATGGTAAGACTATAACCTTACCTTTTAGGCATAAATGAAATGTTTTGAAAATCAGTATATTTAGGGGTAAATTGTAAGGCTATAGCCTTACCTTTTAGGCATAAATGAAATGTTTTGAAAATCAGTCTATTTGGGGGTAAATGGTAAGACTATAACCTTACCTTTTAGGCATGAATGAAATGTTTTGAAAATCAGTATATTTAGGGGTAAATTGTAAGACTATAACCTTACCTTTTAGGCATAAATGAAATGTTTTGAAAATCAGTCTATTTGGGGGTAAATGGAAAGACTATAACCTTACCTTTTAGGCATAAATGAAATGTTTTGAAAATCAGTCTATTTGGGGGTAAATTGTAAGACTATAACCTTACCTTTTAGCTGAAAATGAGCTGTTTTTAAAACCAGTCAATTTAGGAGTAAATGGTAAGTCTATAGCCTTACTGTTTAGGTGAGAACGAAGAAAACTGATTTTAAAAACACTTCATTTTCGCCTAAAAGTTATAGCCATACCATTCACAACGAAATAAACCGATTTTTCTAAATTCTTCGTTTTGAAAAATTCAAAATAGACCGATTTTCAAAATATTTAGTTTTTGCCAAAAGGTAAAACTACAGCCTTGGAATTTGCACAAAAATTGACTGTTTCCCAAAACAAAGCTTTTTCAACTAAAAGGTAAGGTTTTAGCCTTACTATGTTCCTCAAAATTGACTGATTTTCAATATGCTTGGTATTCGCCCAAAGGTAAGGCTATAGCCTTTCCATTTGCACAAAAATAGACTGATTTCCAAAACACTATTTTTCCCCCTGAAAGGCAAGGCTAAGGCCCTGCCATCTGCCCCAAAATTTACATATTTTCGAAACATTTCTTTTCGCATTAAAGTTAAAGTTATTGCCTTACCTATGGTCTTTCCATTTGCACGAAAGGTGACTGATTTCCAAAAAATTAAGTTTTCTTTTGAAAGGTAAGGTTATAGCTTTATGATTTTCAAGATACTTTGTTTTTGCCAAAATGGCAAGGTTGGTAAAGATACTTTACTGTTATCCCAAAATAGACTAATTTTCAAAACACTTAGTTTTTGCCAAAAGTTAAGGCTATCGCCTTGCTATTTACTCCAAGAGACACCGATTTTCAAGATACTTCGTTTTTGGACAAAAAGATAAGGTTATAGCCTTGCCATTTGACCCAAAATTGACTGATTTTCAAAAAAGTTCTTTTTCACCTAAAAGGTAAGGTATTATAGTTTGAAGAACGCATGTCTCTTGGAGGTTATAGCCTTACCATTTACCCCAAAATAGATTGATTTTTAAAACACCCAGGTATCCACTAAAAGGTAAGGATATAGCCTTACCATTTGCCCAAAAACTGACTGATTTTAAAAAAATTAGTTTTTGCATATGAAACTTATGAAAAACACACGATACATGTTTCCCTCATGATAATATGATACAATTTGTGTTGGTTATCAAATATCTACATGGTTCATCCAGGATAAACGAGACAAAAGTAGTCTTAATAAAAGAAAAACTGTTTAAAAACCATGCCACAAGATTTGATTGTTGAATAAGCAAAGATTGTTGAAAAAACCTCACTAAACATAAAGTAGGTGTAATAAATATTATAGAACTCTAGTTTCATTTTATGACGTTTGATAATCTAATAACAACGAAAGAGTATGCATTTAAATATTAAAAAGTTATAATAATATAATAGGTTATACAAAACAAAAAAAATAAAGTATTTTCATAAATTAAAAAAAATTACGAAAAGAATTATTTACAAAGTAAAATGGCTGTGAAAAGCTCTCAAGGTTTGTTAACAATAATCAAGGGTGATGGAACTATAGTAAACTACTAATGTGACAGGTTTTAATATAGACTCGATTTTAAATACCAGTTATTTATAAGCTATAAATGGATACTGAAGTAAATGCAATTTGTGGTGAGAAAACGACATGTGACAAATCTACGAAGTTTCTTAATCCAAATATCTTACCGAGTACCTTGAATTATGGGCTCGAGTTCAGTGTGATAAATTTATATTCTATACAACAATCTTACGGCTATACAGAAGATGAAATGAGAAAACAACATGATATGTGACGAATCTACAATGTCTCTTAAGCAAAATATCTTACTGAACACCTTGAATGATGGGCTCGAGTTCAGTGTGATAAATTTATATTCTATACAACAATCTTACGGTTATACAGAAGATGAGATGAGAAAACAACATGATATGTGACGAATCTACAATGTCTATTAATTAAAATATATCAATTAGGATCTTGAACGAGGGGCTCAAGTTCAGTGTGATAACTTTCTATTCTATTCAACAGTCTTATGCCAACTTGTTCAAACTGCTCAGTCCAAATCTGTTTCATTAATTCTTTTGTTCCTTCATCTATTTCTGAATTTTCGTTGTAATCCAAAGCAATCTCATCATCTAAAAATTAATTACATAAAACGCAATAAAAAACCGAAAGATGAAATACAAAGAACTTAAAATAAACAAGCAATTATAACACATTATGGTCGATAAAAACAGAAATTAAAAAAAGATTTCTAAATAATAAAATATTACCTGTATAATCTTGCAAAATGTGTATTAAGTCATTTGTTTCTTCTTCTCCAAAACAAGAAACAGAACTTGTTATTTTCTCACTGTAATTCCACAATGTCTGACACACCATACAAGACAGCTGCCAATCAGTTCTGCCAAAATCTTTTAAAGCTTCAATCAACCTTCGCCAAAACAAAAAATTAACTGTCTTGAAGAAGTTATTTAAAAAAAAGGAAACTTTTGCTATCTATCATAATAAAAATATCAAGAACACGTGCCGTATTTTCTCCAATTAACGCCCCTATCTCTAAAATCTAAAAGTTTTTATAAACGCCCTGGGCGTTTATTGGAGAAAATACGGTATATCAAAGGTGACTCTTCTTACAACGTAATAAAGGTAATTCCTTAAATATTTAAAAAACTCACTTGTGTATTCCACCATCTCTTTTCATAATTTTTCTGTTGTCATTGTCAACCATTAAATTAATCAGCACTCCGCATGCGCAGAAAACCACTTCTCTATTCGTAGATTCCAGTAAAGTTATAAGCATTTGAACAACTAAAATAAACAAAATAATGTTTTAAGAATCTTAACATTTCTAACAATATTAAAATTTTTGCATCAAAACTGAATCAAAAAATGAATTAAAATCAAATGAAAAATTAATAAAAAAAATCACCTTTTCTTTCTCTTAGCTGTATTCGTATATTTTTACTTCGTGTAAAATTTCCGAAAACTCTGGAGGCTTCAATGATACAATCCATATTGTCAATAAAAAGTAATTGAATGAGAGCTGAAAAATAAACGAACATAACGAAAATCATTTCTTTTACAAGTAAGGGAAGACTCACAAATCATTTTACGGCCCTTTATTGATTTTATGATTTTAATTTTTCCGGGTAGAGCTTGGTGGTCAAAACATAGTCAAAAGAAGGACTGCATAAAAAAATCGATCGATTTTTTGAGTCTTCCCTAACGCTTAGCCCTATGAATTTTAATTGATCCCATGTGCCGTACAACAGACAGATTATACTTTGGCTATTTCATTGTTTGTTGTTATAATTAATTTAAATACCATTATGTTATTAATACATAATAACGAACAAATGCATTAGTCTGGTGGTATTTGGATTCAAAATCTGGCTGGCCTTTTATATCCGGTCGCCACAACTTCTTGTGGCTCCAATCACAGCATTGCATTCTGGTAAAATGACCACTTTATCGTCTGTGATTGGATTATTTTAATTACTGTAAATTGCGGACCACATGACAACTGTTAATTGGTTTTTTGCAATTGCATTTGAGTTTAGTGCGCAGTCCGCAATTTAAGATTTACTCTTCGTCTTTATCGAGAACGAGGTTCTTCAATAAAGGGCCAGTTTTTTTTATTGGAATGCTATGAGTCGCATGTTGGAGGGAGCGATACAGAAAACTCCGACCATTGTGGTAAGTCTACAAATGCATCAACACGAACACGAAATTACAAAGCTTCGCTAACCTTCAGTCAATTCTTCTGCATTTTTATTTAAAATGCTTTCATCGGTTGCAAAATATGATAAGTTATTTAACGTTGCTGCTGAGTTGATCAATAATTCATCAGCCAAGTTCCTTTTTGCGTTACCTAAAATTTAAAATCAATTATCATATGTTATTTCTCTCACCCCGGGAGGGATAATATGACCCACTTATAAACAACATAAAACAAATATTTTCAAGGGAAAATAAAAACATAATTCTCAACTAACTTCAAAGATTTCAATAAGCTAATTTTTAAAATTGACTTCGCCTGTAAGTGCTACCCCCGTGCAAAATGAATCAGAATTTGTCTGTTTATTCGAAACAAATCTGACAGGCAAAGGTCAAATTTTTTGTAAAAAAAATATTTTTACCCGATGAAACATTTTACAAAACAAAACACATTTTTCGATAAATCTGAAAACTTGATCTCAACTTTTGAATGATTTAACTCGTAGTTCGATTACACGTAGTTCGTTAATTATTTTAACAAAATAATTGTCTTTTTAGTTGAAAAAAATTAAAGTTAACATATAAAAACCCACAAAACGTTTGCAAATTAAAGCATACGAGATTATGTTTAGTTATCATGTAAAACTTACCTAATATGTCAGTAATAAGTTGCAAACATCTTTCGTTGTTTGTAATATCAATCGCAACATTAGAATCAATGGACAAATTCGCAATCACCCTCATAGTCTGTGCAACAAGGAGACAAGAAAATCATTAAATACTCACAAAAGATGTATGGCAATAATTTGATATTTCTATGCGATGATGTAACGATAGACATATTCAGCTTAGGTTTGTTTATACCAAGTTCAAGTCATGTGACCAATCTTTTGATGGAACATCTTTTGACTTTCGCAACATATGTTATGCCATGAAAACTCGTGCTTTTAGTTTACGAAGTACATTGGCCCCTTATTTCACCGGCCTTATTGGCAATATTTGTGGTACCCCGGCGTTAAAAGGGCCGGCGTTAGGGGTTTGTCTATTAGAGTTTGACTGTGGCCGTTCGAAAAGTAACGCCAAGAAGGAAGGACCCGCATCGAAAGAAGAATAAGGCAGAAGAATATTAAAAGTTTCCAAGGGTTTGGTCACATGACTTGAATTGGGTGTAAACAACAAACCATCGTTTAATAGTATTTTAAGTCTCTTTTTTGAGGAATGGATTTCTGATTGACTTAAAATTCGAGTTTTTCTTTCTATGTTTTGTCAGGTTAAATTATGAATACAATATAAATTAATATATGATAGAATGATAACAATAATAATAAGATTAGTAGCAACAATAAAAATAATAATAATACGTATACAATTACAATAGTAGCAATTAACTATAATAGTAGTCTTAAAACTATAATAACAATTTTCTACTAGGGGCAGACTAGCCGGTTGGGCTACTTGGCGATGGCGATGACAATAGTGTCCCCTACAGCTCATTTTCATGGAGTACAATTTTCCCTACAGGAATTTGCCGGTAGATACTGGATCATGGGCCCAGATAATCACACACACCATCTCCAGATATATGACAAGTATTATTTGTTCTTAAAATACATATTTCAAAATAACTTTATAGAGTGAATATCCAACTGTTATTTGTCATATATCTGGAGATAGTGGCATGACATAATGTGACTGGAGAGGCCATGATATAATGCAGAAAGAGTTTGCCCTGGCCCTAAAAGATAGACCAGTTATCCTATGGTTCCTATGACTACAGATAAAACCAATTAAAAACAAACAAAGTAAAAAACGAACCTTCATCATAACTTCATTTGCTTTTTCAAGATAGTCATCACTTGTAGATTGCTTTTTTTCTTTGTTGCATTTCTCCAAATATTCATACAATATATCAACGAGAACATCAATGCTTCTATGCTCAAAATACATGGGTGATCGAACGTCAGGTTCTTTTCCTGCTAAGTTCCCCAAAATAAATACAAGACGAACAACAATATCCTACGAAAAAAGGCAAAGGTATCCTGATAAATTAAATTGAGTTAAATATAAAGTAGTTTAATAAATAAAAATATTTATTCACAACCATGAAAAAAAAACAAATAAATTGAGAGGCCGTTGAATAACGAAATAATTGATTATAAAATATGTAAAAAATAAATTATAACTGAGAACCTTTAGTCTTCAGTCTGAGCCTTTTATGTACGTTGTTAATTCTTCGTAATGTAAATATTTTAAAAATCAATACCTGTTTTTTGTGATGATAAGACAAAGCTTTTAACAAAAGTTGAATCCCATTTGATTTGCCACATACAATAGAACAGCAGTCTCCATATTGTGTCAGTTTACTGTTTAGAATGAAATTACAATAGCGATGCAGAATGTAGAAGATAAACTGGGTGTCGAAAACACATGACGTCAAACTTAGAATTAATATTTTCCTCAAAAAATATTGAAAAAGATTAAAACCCTTTGTCAATAAATTTATTAATAAAAGAAAAAAGCCTGCATAAATGTTTAAATCAAGCGAATTAAACAAAAATCAAACAATTTCGGCAAAAGAAAATTTGGTTACCTAACAAAAAATAAATTCCACGTTCCCTCTCGTTAGCTTTTAAATTTATGATACGACCTCCGTGTCTATTGATTGTCATCATGATTATTAAATTTTTTAGATCTTTGATTGTGTTTACATTATTCGCCATTTCGTTTAGTACAGCTTCTTTGGATTATCAGAAAAATTATAAAACATTAGAAAGCATAACTCTTAACAAAGAGCACGATTTCTATGAAGTTTAGTAGTCATAATCTAGTAGTCATATTTAGTAGTTTAGTAGTCATAATCATAATTAAAAAATTTACCTGAATATTCTAGATACATTCAGCATGTAATCTGAGTCTTTCCAGTAAAACTGAAGCAGGTCTATCAAAGCTGGTATAATTTCACTATTTACGATCAATGGCCTTGTGTTTGGTATATCAGCAATGTTTCTTATTGCACCACTGGCCTTTAAAAGAACAATACAACGCAAACAATTTAATATGTATATATAAACGTATTTCAATAACACAGACCTCTACGCAGACCTCCCGAGAGTGATTGATAAAAACGGGAAAGAAGGATGAAACTGGCCGGATATTGTGTCAGGCATCCAGAGCTAGCAGCAAGCCAACTCATCTTATGGGTCATCTTATGGGAGCCAAAAAGGGCAACACTAGGGGGGGGGAGAGAAAACCTGCAAACTTTGTGGACACACTGCGACGTGACGCGGAAGCCAACAGTAGTACTAAACTGAGGACCCTAATGCTGGACAGGAAAGTGTAGAGAGAAGTGATCCACAGGTCTCAAGTTGGTATTAGAGTTGGCTCTCGCATCCCATCGCATATACATATAAAATACATTAATAAATACATAACTGCTACTGTACACACACATATATATATATATTTAGTAGATTAGCTAGTAATTATTTTTAGTGAAATAATTTTTTTAGATACAACACATTATTACAGGAAATTAACTAAGCAGAAAATTAAGGCGATTTAGCAAAATTCACACTAATTTTTGGAGTGTTAAATTTGTATCCGCGTTAATAAAGTAAGCAATTAATATAAAAAATGTTAGCATGGTACATAATCATGTTTTAAATCCTTAGATTTCTGAGTTACGCACATTTTCTGCCCTAATTTGTAGATTTTTCTGAAATTGCGTTCATTTTGTGGTCACATTAATACTGTGTAAGAAGGTAATCTGATTTGCAAATGATAACAGTTTTCTAAAAAATGAATTTTACCTGAACAATAAGATGAGAAAGCTGGAGCAAATTAGTATCGGTTTGTGCCTAAAACAAATTTAAAAAAAAAATAGTAAAAACAACATTTTGTTTTCATTGATTTATGTTAGGTGAAAAAAAAATCAAAACATTGTTTCTTGAAATTGAAATATTGCACGAAGTTTCAAAATTAAAAGAAATATTTCTTGACTTGAAGATTTTATTTCATAATGTATATGTAAAAACATATACATAATAATATAACTAGCACAAAGCAAAGCTTTTCCATAGTGTGCATGTCCTCAACTAGATTTTATATAATAATTTGCTAACCAATGCCAGATATAAAAACAAGATTATACTCATTGATAAAACGGCCACTTACCAGTTGATAAATTCTACTCAAAAAATGAACAAAATGTTTAATGCAGTTCAACTGTAAAAAGTCTTCATGCAGAATGGTACTTGCAGCCAGAAATTTTATAGATCCAGTTGCGTAAATGATTCCTTCATATAACAAGCTAATTTCAGCAGTCTTTAAAATCTCCAAGATGTGATCTTTGAGAAAAATTAAAACTTCACATTTGAAAAACATTTTCCAACAAAATGTTACCAAAAATAAAAACATTAACTGACTAAAAAGCAAAATACTAATAGTATGAATTAAATTGTCCAAAATATCATTTGGAATATTAATCTCCGCATATCCTTCGGCAAGATAAACATTAAAAAAAACAATTATAATTAATGTGAAGTAACTCGTTGTAAAGAAAAATTAAAAATACTAACACATCATTTTCAGCTCCTTGAAAAGTATATCCTTTGATTTGTCTTTACTTATCTTGAAAATCAATTTGCAAATATTTACCATGTTATTCCCAGTAACTTTCATCTACAAAAAAAAACGATGTTTCAGATATTCATTACGCCAGGACAGCAGTAAAATCTCAACATCGTTATATCATTAGTATATATCTTATGCTGATATTTTCATTGATCCTATTAAAAGATTATATGTATTTTGTTTTCGTACAAGAATTATAGAAAAAATAACACAAAACATAAAGTGTCATAAGCATTGATAAGAAACGTTTCCTCTACTCACCACCAATGCAAGCTTGCACATTTTCAAAATAACTTCAGCATTATCAGCCTCAACAAACTTAAAAATTGTTCTCAATACTTGAGTTCTTCTTCTAGCAGCTCCACTTCCTACTATTTTATCCAAAAGACCACAAGTTTCAAGACTTTTCAACAAAACGTCAAAATTCATGTTCAACGCATCTAAATCTGAGTGAAGATAATTCAGCTCCATTTGTCTCAACAATGGTTCAATAGTTTCTTTAAAATATGCATTTTGGCCACCGCTTTCATTTTCTGATGAAGAACTATTTGGATGTGCATTGTCGTTCAACTGCCGATCTGGACTCCTCTCCCTATCTATCTTTTGGTATCTTTTGGTATCTCTAGATGAAGTCTTATAATCTTTCCGTTTTATGTTCAAACTGTCAAAATCAAGAGACAACTCATTTCCGGTTTTGCTTTGTGTCACATTACTTTGTGTCGTAAAAGGGCCTGGATTAGAATTTCCATAAACATGATTACTGTCAGATGAAACAGGTCTAGAAGACTCGTCGTTGAAATCATGTTCAACTCCAGAATCTGCCGTCGCAATGTCTCTTTCAAAACTTCCAAATGAGCTCGACTTTTTTAGACTTGAAAAGGCATCTATATTTCTTTCAACAGAATGTTCTTTAGGTCCACTCTGCACTCGACGTCCTCTGGACATACTTTGCCGTGATGAGATTCTGCTTGATTTCGTCACTGAAGGCTCCATGCTCTCAGATGGCAAAGGAAAAGACAGTCGTCGGTCATGTTTTGACACATTCTCATAGCCAATTTGCATTTCATTTGATGAAGTAATTGTAGTGGCTGTTTGTCTTTCTTTCCATTCTTGTACCTTTGATAGATTCTCAGATGAGTATCTTCCTTTCATGTCATGCTTCCCTAACTGGCAAAAATGATAAAGTTAATGCAATATAATAATATAAAACAGATAAGCTTGATGCAAAAAAGCGCATCATCATGAAATGAATGATAGAAAATGTGACATAAAACAATACAAGGATGAAGATGAAAACAATAAATACGATAATAATATAAATAATAATAATAAAATAAGACTAACAAAAAAGTAGATTGTAATTTGTATTATCAGTCTGAAGTTCTATTGAATCCATTTGGTGATACAATGTTAGCAAGCTAATGGTTAAGCAGTTATACGTTTTCCTGATTTATCTTTTTGATAAGGTCATCAAAGATTACCACAATTGCGGAAAAAACAAGTCTGCTAAAGAATTATTATAATTAATTTAACAAACAATCTCTTATATGAAGTACTTACAGTTGAAAAAGATTCAACAGAGTCATCAATGTCAGGCACTCTTTTTAGAGGTACAAGTTTTCCTGAAGGAGGACGAGTAGAGCTTCTTGCTCCTGGCAATGAAAAGGAATTTGCTCCAATGCTAAAAACGAAAAAGAATGTAATCAATTTATTTGTCATTTATTGAGCCTTATTTAATGTTTGCCTTTGCATCACAAAAATTAAGCCATTTTCTTAGACAAAATTCTTAAGACATTTTCACTGGTGCCTAAGGAATATATCAAAGAGCATATATTATCACTTATCTATTATCACTGTATATATATATTATCACTGGTAAAAATAATGTGTAATAATACCTAAAAGCAGATGGTGGTCGACCTTCAACTGCTCTAGACAAATTTGTACCAAACAATTTTCTGCTTGTTTCAGCTGGCGTATAAGGTCGGCTTGTATCAAGAGGTTTCACAGCTGTTCTTGCCTCTGCAATAATTTCAGCACTTGTCTTTTTGCCAGCATCATAAAAAGGTCTCCTGTACTGCGGCTTACTAGATTTTGGTGGAGTTGGCTGCATGACAGTATATGGTTGAATCTTATTACAAAAAAGACTTGGCAATTTAATTCAGGTAGTTTCCAACCACAGGCAGCCAAAAATATAATAAAAATCTTTCAAAGCTCAAAGTCTCTATTTAGAATCATTTGCCATATTTTCGTCCTGTTGTGATATCCTGTGAAAACAACTGAATTTTATTTTGCTAATCAAATATCAAATATGGAAATACTGCCTTTGCATTTTCTAACTGTTCAGACAGAGATACTGAAAAATTAAAAAAAAATTTTACCTTGTTTTTGTTTTTAGAAAATATATTGTAAACTTTTAATTCAGAGTGGCATAAAGATACATACATACACAGTATACCATCAGAAGCTGTTCCTGATTGGAGGGCTTAATGTTCTCAGAACAATAGAGAAAAAAGATTTAATTAATCAATTGTTTTATATCATCATTGTTATCAACATTATTGGGGCAGCCCCTTGCTTCCGATGGTACTGCATATTATATACCATGTACATTGATATCCACTTGGCTGTTTGGAGAAATTTTCAATTGTATTATTGTAAAATATGCATGTTTTATTGCCAAGTTTTTGGGAAATGAAAAATAAAATTTAATTTCAAAAGGAATACTTCTCAGTGCAATAAATTCTTCTCAGTTCATCATGTGCCATGAACTGAAGTGAAATTAACAAGCAAAACAGGTTTAATACACCATCTAAAAATTCAGATCCAACAAAAAAAGCCAACCCTTATCTTAACACTCTCTCAAAGAAGCACTTGAGATTGAGACCCAACATTCACTCATGTTAAATTTATTTTCGATCGATGATGACGATATCTTGAGTAGATTAGTCTATTAGGCCAAAATATCGTATCAATCAACACAACACTGAGCTGAGTTCGACTCTTCGAGTGACTGAGAACTGAACTGAGCAAGTGAAAGAAAGAAGAGACATCTTTATAATTTTTTTTACGGAAAATAATTTTACTCAATCAAAGAACAGCTTCTTATTCAAATCACTGATAGAATCAATTTCTATAAATTTCAACAAACCTGCGGGAAAACTACTCACATTTCTTGTAAACTTTGTTATGTTCGCTTTTCGGCAGCCATTTTGTTGTTACACACAAACACAAAAGTTCATAAAATTTACATGAAGTAATAAATTGCTTTAAATAGTTCACTTCGATTGTTCAATTGTACACAAAATGATGAAGCAAATTAGGTGGGGCCAGTTTAATTTCTTGTTTTAATTGATGTTTTGCAATCAAGGCTTACTAAATTAATAATGTGCAACCATTGAGGAAAAACCAGTTTAATAGCAAAACACGCCATGTGCTAGATTTTATTTTCAAAGTCAACTTGAAAATAAATGTAGGCTTTCTGGGTTTTCCAATTGAATGATATTCATATGCAATACGAATTTGAAAGTTTAAAATTATTATTTAACTCTTGTGAAAATTTTATCAATAAATTTATTGGTGTTTTATCAAAAATCAGTTGAGACAAAAATTAATTTCAAAGCAAAATAGAATTTGACAACTTTAAAAAAGAAGCAAGTGGCACGAGTAATAATACACCGCGTGATTGATGCGAAGACAGGTGACAAAACATTAAATTGACAATGTTTTAAATAAAATTACTGATAATATAACAACGAACAAAAGAAAGGAACAGTGTATATTAAATTTTGTAATTAAGTCATTCTATATTTAAGATAATTTTTTGTAATCCAAATAATATAAAATACATTTTACATCCACTCCGTTAAAAATAGCTTCAAATTTTAGTTCCCAAATACTTTTTGTTTCCATATACATTTTCCAGCATTGCTAGTTATTCTCTGAGATTTCATGATCTTCGTTTTAGCACTATGATAAATAAGGAAATATATAAGATAAAAATTTAAAATGCAAAATATAATTATGAACAAAAAATATAATTGACCGGAATTTTGTTAATAAGTTTGAACAAAAGCATGTTCTAAGCTATTCAAGTCCCGGTCGAGTCATACCAAAAACTTTAAAAATGGTACTCAGTGCTTCTCTGTTTAGCACTCAGCATCAAGAGTTGGACTGAGGGTAAGTGGCCTTTGGATCAGGGATAGGAGTCGCGCCCACCCATACTCCCGGGTAGCAGTAAACAGAAGAGGAGCCTTTCGGGTCACCTCCCGACTACGGTCGACCGAAAGGCCACAGCAACCATCCTTCCTAGGAGGCTCCAGCCTCCCAAAAGTTTTGGTAATTGTCTTGGTAATTGAGATAATGTAACACCCTTTGTCCTCGTTGTTAACTAAGGCAACAAGGAGGAAAAACAAGAGATTGGCGTTTAAAACATTACAATACAATTTGAGATTTGAAAGAATAAATTTTACACTTCTGAGCTCACTCCAACCGAATCAAAATAAAAAAAGACAGCAAAACTTTATGATTTCGTTTATTATGATTAGCTTGGCTGCGTTGAAGGAGCAAAATCTATTCTTTAGAGTGAAAAATCACACTGTCATGTTTAGAACCGAATATTTTGATTCTCTAGAATCTATGATAGAATTCTCTCTTGTAAAAGTTGTAAAAATTACCATTTTTGTAAAGCCAAAAGTCAAAGTTGTAAAAATTACCCTTGTTTTGCAATCAAACGTTACCAACACTTTACTAAAATCTCCAGTAAAAGTAATGTCTCAAGTTTAAAACTAAATGGTAATCAATATAATATAATATTCATATTCATATGAAAATCACTTAATCTTTACCATAATAAATTGATGTTCTTGCAACATGTCAGCTGTGTATCTTTCTTTTGGTTCAAGCATGAAACATTGACACAAAAAATCTTTCCCTTCATCACTTAGGCTCTCGGGAATCACGGGCTTCGTTCCACAACCAACCTTAAATATGATTGAACACCAATCTACGTCTGCCCATGGGGTCTGAAAATAAAAATGTAGAAATGTATTTACTTGTTGATGAAAGAAAAATATGAACATTGGCATTTATAAATAATTAAAGAAAATCAAATTAATTTATTCCTTCAATAGTTCTAACATTTAATCAAAATAATTATGAATAAAATGCTATGAATAAAAAATCAAAGACTGAAATGATTACAAAATGGCAATCCAAACAAAATTAGCAAAACCAAATCCAAAAAATTGTAAATAATAATGGTGTAAACTTGACTAACTTTTCCTGTTGCCATTTCTATGACAACACAACCAATACTCCAGACATCAGCCGATCTTCCATAGCCAGCCTCTTTTTGGTTTATGACTTCTGGTGCCATGAATGCTATATAAAATTAAACAAATGTTTACTGAACTAATTATGAGTCACAATCAAAACACAAATCCTATACTTCCAGATGCAGGAGCTGTGCACATATACAAGGTGGAACTGATAACGGTGCTGCCATAAACCCAGAAGGGAGCCCAATCTTCTTGCAATATTTTTTTATTGAACTAAACATAAAGCTAATGAATACAAATAATCAAAGACAGCAATAGTTAAAAAATTCAAATTAAGGATAATAATTGATACGAAACCTGCAGTGCCCCTGAATTTTAAAAGTTCTCCTTGCATCGTTTGAATTGGATCTTTCAGTCGAACGGATGATCCAAAATCACCAAGTTTAATAAAACCAGACGACGATACAAATATATTCGCTCCTAAAAAATTAAATACAAATACAAATTTTTCTAAAGTAACAAAAGATAACAAGTTAGTTTCCCAATTGTCGGTCAGTCATTTTTTCAAAGTACTTCACGGTAATCGTAGCCACTATTAGTTTTTATAGTTCTAAAAAAAAACCGAAAAGTATTAGTAGTACAATTTAAAATCTAACTTACTCATTATAATAGAATTAAAAGTTTAAATTGCAGAAAGAATAACAACTAAATAAACAAATATTAAAAATTGTGGAAATCAGGGATGAACAATAACTTCAACAGACGTCTGCTTGCAGCAACCGTTGAGTCAATGTTGTTGTATGGGTTTGAAACGTGGATATTAACAGTACGGCAAAAGGGAGCTATTGATGGTGTATAATACACATGAAAGCTGCGGACGGCACTAAATGTCAGTTGGAAGAACCACATTAAGAACACATACCACTACGCAGATACCTCGAGAGTGATAGATAAAATACGGGAAGGAAAGATGAAACTGGAGGCATCCAGAGCTAGCAGCAAGCCAACTCATCTTATGGTTCATCTTATGGGAGCCAAAGAGAGGCACCACGAGGCGGAGGAAAAACCTGTAAACTTTGTGGACACACTGCGACGTAACGCGAAAGCCAGTAGTAGTACTGAACTGAGGACCCTAATGCTGGACAAGAAATTGTGGAGAGGAATGTTCCGATGGTCTCGAGTTGGCGTTGGATGATCCGCGCTCTCGCATTGCAACATCATTATCAAACATCTTCATTGTAAACACAAAAGTCTCAAAACAATTCAACATAACAGCATGATAACATACAATTTTATTTATATATCTTCTTCAATTCACTTTAGTTAGTGCTACAGTTTCAAGACGAGGCTTTAAGGTACGTTTAGCTTCAATACCTTTAATATCTCTGTGGACAATTCCATTATCATGAACAAATCTTACTGCCATGACAATTTGCTTCGTGTAAACTCTTATGATACTCTCAGGAAGACCAATCTTAGAAACGTCAGCAATTGTTCCATCTTCACAGTATTCCATAAATATCAGCATTTCACTCTTTAAAAAGATTAATTTATTACAAATAGATTATCGTATTGAATCATACACATGATTGAATCACATATACTGTCGTAATATGTTGCAATGATGTAAATTTAACACAATACCATAATTTCTAAATACTAAGGACCATATAATTTGATCATTTTAAGTTATCTAAAACTTTTGATGACAGGTTGATAACAGGAATCACGTCAGTTAACGAGAACAGCATTCTGCTTGAAAATCATTTGATTTCAGACCAACATATATTTTTATTATTTTCATTTACCGTAGATCCCCCCACTGTTAAGAAACTGGCCTCCATTGTTCATCATTCTATTGTTCGTCTATAGTTCTCCTAAAGATTTTGAGCCTCAGTTTCTAAACTTGCAGTTTCTTGATAGCGGGGATCTACTAGCGGGGATCTACTACTGTTTTTGATTGCAGTGATGATCATTACATTATGTTTAATTTCAATGAACAAATTTCTCAACAAATACCTTATGGATTTCAACGCCATAATATTCCACAAGACACTTATGACGTAAAGATTGGATGTTTGTTATTTCATCTGCAATATCTTGGATCGAACTGTAATCATGTGGATTAAACTGAATCTAAAAATGGATTGAAAATTACTTTTTAAAGTAGGTAATGAGATTGATTTTAATCATTTATCATTTAAATTATTTGATGCAGTCGAATTTTATAATATTGTAAGTTTATGAATGATAGACTCATGAAAACAAGCTCCGCTGCCGAGGAAAAAATTAAAAGATTTAGCGCATATAAATTATGAAAGTTATTAATTATAACGTTTTTAAACAGTAAAATTCAAATTATTGTATCACTGACATTGACAAATAATAATGTCAATTTAAAACATAAAATTAATCACAATATTAAAATCATAATATTATTAAGATAAAATTACTTATTAAAATTATTAAAACATAAAATTATTAAAATAAATACTTTTGCAAACGTAAACGTAAAAGTAATATGAACGTGAACATTAACATTAACATAAATAGACATAAACATGAACATAAATAGACATGAACATGAACATGAACATGAACATGAACATGAACATGAACATGAACTTGAACATGAAAATGAACATGAACATGAACATGAACATGAACAACATGAACATGAACATAAGGAAACAAACCTGTTTCATTGCCATCAATTTTCCAGTATCAAGATTTACACAAGAATAAACTTTCCCAAATTGACCTTCACCTATGAATTGAAAGAAAGCTGAGTAAAAGGAAATAAAAAAATTTATAATCACAGTGAATTTAAAATTTAGCACAATCCTGTTTGCAAAGGATAAAGTAATCCAGTAACAAAAACTGATCAATAAAACAAACATTTACGAAAACATGTACATTTGCGTGTGGTAGTAAATAAAATAAAAACCAGCATCGTCTAAAAAGTAAGCATCGTTTAAAACAAAATATAGATTAAAAGCAAATCAATGCAAAAAAAATAAAATAAAAAATGAATAAGCAATAAAAATTATGAAAAAAAGAAAGCATAAGTACCAATTTTATTTCCAAGATGCCATTTAAAATTGACCCTTCTTGATTTGATATTTACTAATTCACTGGCTAAATCAGGTTTCTTGCTGCTAACTTTACCAATAATTCTTTTTTGTGTTAGTTTTTCATGTCTTTTCCTCTCTAGTCTTTCTATTTTAGCTGCAATTTGTTCTTGATGCGTTAATTTTGAAGTAGTGAAAATAGGAGATTCAGCGGGTTTTTTTTGGGGAGAACTAAATGAATTGTCGGCCGAAGCAGAAGATACATCGCTTTCTGGAGAGAAAAAATGAACTAATTGTCGTTTATGAGCTAATTTTGTAATTATAACAACGCAAAATGAAATAAATCATAATTAAAGAATTTAAAAGAAAAATGCCAACATCATAGCAAAAAATTATTATTGAAAAAATTGCAAACATTAAAAAAGTTGCTTGTAAAAATAATGATGGTGGAAATTAGAAACACTAATAACACTAAGTTTGTCAAAAAGCTCATAAAAACAGAAGTTAAAACAAAAAATCACCAGAATCAGAATTGATACTGCTTGCGGAAGATATTCCTTGACTTGGAGCAAATGAATCTGAAAAAGCTCTTCGTGTTTCAAAAGCAGCAAGTTTATCACAGTCACTCAATTTTCGATTTCCTTTAGATGATTTGTGTCCAGGTTGGCTTGCAGCACGATGCAAAGGAACAGGACTGCTGCTCCCTTTCACAGGGCCTACAAAGAAAAATCAAAATCAAATAACAATTTTAGTAATTTAAAATAGTATGTCGCACTAATGTTTCTCACACTTTCTAGTTTATTATCTGCAATCTTGCTATACATGACCAGCATGTTTTTAATCAATTCAGCTTAAAAATTATGTTAAGATGACATCAAAAAGTTGCACAACAAAACTAATATCGCTGGTCTTCATGGCAATCTTGTTTGTAAAAAATAGTATGATTTCATCGAAAATAGACAAAATAACGTCAATATAATTTGCATCGAACATAGAAGGTTTTGCCAAAATTATGGTCGTGAAGTTCTTCTTGCCAGTGCTATAGTATTTGTAAATAATTTTAATATTTTAACCACAAAAAACATAAAAATAAACTAAATTAAAGAAATTTACCATTTGGAGATAATGCAGACTCTGGATGCCCAATAATGTGAGCAACACAACTATTGATTTCCTTTTTGGTATCCTAATTTAGAAACAAAATGTAAATATAACGAAAAAAGTTAAAGCAGAACACACAGTTGAACTATCTACGTAAAATTCCAGAAACGATTTAATCAAAAATTCAAAACAATTTTTCGTGCCATACCTGAAATTCATTTTCACTCATATTCGCAAGGTGCTTTGAATGGCAAGCATCCACAATGAATTCAAGGCCATTGGTGGACCATCTAAAAAGGAATTAAGGAAAAACTAATTTAATGTCTATGCTTGTTACGGTGAAGTAGAATAAAATATATTTGAAGTTTCATTAAAGCTGCATCAATTGTTATTTAAAACATACAAACATTTTACAAACTTGGATAATTTTACGTAGATATTAAAAATTCTAACTTCAATGAAAATTCATCAGCCTGATGTATGTGTATTTTAATTTGTAAACTTTATGTCAAAAATACCAAATTTCAAAAATACCTTCGTCTCCTGCCTTTTCCTTTTTCAGTGTTATCTGAAACAAATCTCATCCATTCTTTAGCAAATTTCAGCATTGATGGATATAAATCTTTGCCTTGTCCACTCAATAACCTTGTCAATTCTCGAAGATACTTCAAAACAAAACAAAATAGAAACCATCTAATAATTCATCACAATAAAATCCAGTTTAAAACTTTTGAATTATCAAATTTGTTTGAGAACTGTTTTGTTGCCATTATTGAGTTCGTTACGCATTTTGAGTGTCTAAACATGTACTCCCAAACCATTTTCATCGACTGAGATTATTTCCCTGGGAAACTAAAACCAAATTGCAAAACTTTGATAGAATTTTAAAAGATTCTATCAGCAAAAGAAGAATCAAATAATGAATTCAATGAATTCAATGTTCATTGAATGAATTCAATGACCATCAAATGGAATAATTTCCAACTATTGTTTGCACTGTATCTACCAAAACAAGTTAGAATTAAAAAATGGTGACTTGACTTGATTTAATTGCATAATTTAGATTACATCCTTGCATAATTCCTGTCCACACAACGTTTCCATCGATTTCTGTTCTTAGCGTATTTTTCCGCATTCAGTATCGCTACTCCAGTGACTCCAGTGTCTGCTCGTATTTGGTCCTCCCAGCGTTTTACTGGTTTACCTCGGGGTCCTTTATTTGGAAAGTTATCCTTGTAGAATCTATAAACGTAACTGCTTTCGCCTTATTGATTTATAGAAACCATAATGTTAAACTTAGTCCTGGCTTGCTTTCTGAAGACTGGTGTAATCTTGTAAACCCTGAAAGGCATTGGCAGTGACTTTTCTGGCAAAATAAAAATCCCTGAAATCTCACCTCAAACCCAGTATCAAAACAAAGATGCATAGTTTCTACATATGTACTATGAACTAAATTTCGTTCTGCTTCTTCCATTTTGTAAATTGACTCTAAATGTAACGTTTTTGATGTCTTTTTTACAGAATTCAAAATTCCATGTGCAAGGCGATTAGCTGTATCCTAAAAAAAATCAAATGAAAAACTCAATGAAAACTTAACAGTAACTAAAGATGCACTGTATTCCCGTTAAAATTCAAAAGGACAAATTATTGATAAAAATAATAATAAAATCAAATTATTCACTTACTCTAAATTCCCTTAGAGCTTCTGCTATTGTTTGATGACTCGAAGATTGCTCATTAACCAATGAAACAGTATTTCCCAGAACCCTTTGCAGAAGAATCCTTTGCGTCAATAACTGATATGAATTGCAGGCAATTACGACTAAACCATCCACCTAACAAATTTAAATCATAAGTAAGGAAACCGTAGGGAATTGGTACTTTCTCTATTTTATCAATTAATCAATGAATTTATTAATAGTTCTTTGATTAAATAAATAAATACAAGGTAGGTGTTAATGCAGATGCAGATATATTCCGTGTTGAATTTTGTTTAATAGTATTTAATTGCCTTGTTGTCATTGCATGTAATTTCGCCCTTCAGCTCAAAATGCCTGTTAAGTTGCATTTCTGATCAGCTCAAACGTTTTTGATATGGTGGGTAATAATGCAGATGCAGATATATTCCGTGTTGAATTTTGTTTAATAGTATTTAATTGCCTTGTTGTCATTGCATGTAATT
>JAYJMH010005486.1:0-26350 GCA_036873815.1 Phacellophora camtschatica | reverse complement strand
CAAAATTGATCAAGCCTTCTCCGTGCTCCATCTGAAATATCCCAAGACTTTATCTTCGCATTGACCACAGACTACAGATTTTAACGGCATTTTTTGAAGGGGCTCTTCTTTTAACTTTTTGAGATTAAATAAGGGCAATTTTGTTAATTTTGTCAACATTGGAAAAGGCACTTTCTTGTAACAATTTTTTTTTCAAAATTGTGACAATGCGATTTTTTATTAATCTTCAAGAAAAGAGGCCCTTTAATCTATTTTTTTGGGACTAAAAGGGACTCTTTAAAAAAAATTCGTGATTATGGAAGGGCACATTTCATTTTTATCGGAGTAAAATAAGGGCACTTTTCAATTTTTCACTTGAAAGAGGAAACATTTTTCAATTTTGAGGGCACTTTTCCATGTTTGCAAAAAAGTAAGGGGGCACGTGCCCCTAGTGCCCCCCCCCGGTTCCTAAGTTTCTGCTTGGAAGAGTGTCATAAAGCCATCCCGAAAAAGATTGCGGTGAGGGGCTTTTCCCCGTGATTCATCGCGTTCGCTTTATGAATCATTAACAGTTCTATGGGTGCTCGATCATAGAATTCTATGAATCTTGGGAAAGGCCCCCTGCCGCTATCTTTTTTGGAATGGTCTTTTTTTTTATGTAATACAATATTCTTCAAACTAAATAGTTTAATTTATTCAGAACATTTGTGATGTGTGAGAAAACAGCCTTTATTGTAGCAGTAATTAAACTCACAAGAACGAAACAAATACACGGATATAGTCTGAAAAGATATTTCGAGAATTAAATCGAAATGAATGTTTTACTTCAGTTGAAATGTAAAGTTTATTAATTTTGATTCATTGTTTGGGTTTTTACTTAAGAAGATCCTGAAATAATTGCCTGCGTTGTCAGTTGTTCTGCGAAAGTTTTCGTTGCCAGTTTGAAATACTGTGCACCTTTTAAACATTTAAGCTCTTGGATGTTCTACGTCTCTGTTTCGAATGACATTTATGCTTAATTAGGTAAATTTATCGTTCATATTTGATTTGTTATCGCTAGGAAATGTGGAGCTTTGTGAAGTATTCTGTTTGGATGTTCAGTTGTGTAATTTGCGGCTGTTTTTTTAAAACTTCTTTTGTATTTCCAGAAGGACAGTTAGCACCTGACTTATAATATTAATCGTTTGTTTTCATTTGTTCAAAGTCATATCCCCCGTCTCTGATTAAAGACCTGCCACTTCTGTATGCAGACACCAGGTTCATTCCAAGCTTTTTGTATTTTCTATAAAAGCAAATGGCATTCAGTTTTGCAGGTGCTTCTGACAAACACATCAGCCATCGGTTGAGATGAACTGATTTCAATGACAAAATTCAATTTGCAAACCAAATTGAAAAATTACGATATTTGTACAATTGCTCGACAATTAAATATGACGTAAAAGATATTCTTAAACTGACTGGAGTGAAATTACGATATTTGTACAATTTCTCAACAATTAAATATGACGTAAAAGATATTCTTAAACTGATTGGAGTGACGTAATATGTTTGTGTCAAAATTTGGTTTAGTTATTTTTTATCGATCCAATCCAATTGGATTTATTGGTATAGCCAGGTCACGATCTTTCTCGCACAATTATCGTGGTTTAACCGGATTGGATCCACAACTATCCGGAAAAAAAAGTGTTCAGATCCAGTTTACATGTGCGTTTACATGTTTACATAGGATCGGATTCAAAATTGTTTGCGTTTATACGAATCGGATCCAAGCCAGACCCAAAACTTTTTCCCATGCATACTTAAAAACCATAAATGTTTTTGGTGCTATTGTCACAAAGACCGTACATTCGAAACTAGTGTTTCAGACAAGAAAAACTTTAACTTGGCAAACTTTAATAAAATAGGACTGCAACGAGGAGAAAATCGCTATTTATGTGGACAAACGAAGAAACTGCCCTTCTGAAAGTAATTTTGGACTACAAGACAACAAAACTTCAAGCTGGTCAAAATTGGGAGATGGTGGGGTCAAAGAAGAAAGACATTTCAAAAATGTTTCGACACTGCTATCAAAGAAAGCCTGTCCAAAATTCCCACATTCAAAAGAAGAATTTTCGAAGAAAGGTTGACAATCTGTTTAACGTGCCTCGAGTTCGAAGATTTTACAACCTCGTTTGCTATCCGCACTCTTTCGGATCCGATCAAACCGTTTATACGAGACCTCAAATTTATCGGAATCCCAAAGGCGGATAGCAGGTCCAAAAGTGTTCGGATCCAGGTGATCCTGCGTAAACGCAAGGCCTATATGAACACTTTTCTATCCGGCTAGTATTGGATCCGATCCCGTGTAAAGTCGGTAATGATAGGAAAATGTAATCTAAATTTTTGAATTTTATTGTACAGTACAGCGCTTACGGAAAGCACTTACCTAAAATACTTAGCTACCTTTTTGAGAAACACTGAAAAGACTTTATGAACCTATGAATGTATCGCTTGTTTGTTTGTTTGTCTGAGAATTGGTTTAAGAACTACTTGTTTACGGTTATGTGCAATATTTTCAAAAACTCAACTTTGAATGATTATAGGTCTTAGGAGAGCCAATGATGGTATTCTCTGCAAAAGTAATTTGTTGGCAAATAAAGATATCTCGTTGCATTTTACCTTCAGGAATGAAATTAAAACGTTTTGGTATTCTTACGAGATTTAAGAGGACTAGTGTAAACGTAGCGAACATTTTGTAATTGAAGTAAAATCTTGTTGTCTATTCCAACCCTACTTGCAAAAATGGGCTGTAATAATAAATTCACATCTTCTGTGACAACTCATTATAAATGTATTCATCTCATAGTAAATGTATTCATCGCATAATAAATGTATTCAACTACCTTGCATGTAATTTGTTTATTTTTAAACTTTATTTGTTTATTCTTGGTACTCATAAGCTCTTAGCTGAACTAATTAGACTTTAAAGTCATTCAAGAGATATGTTGAACTCAATTCACATAACAAAAGTCGATTAACGCTGATGAACGAAGTTCCATTAGGTAAATTATGCATCTCTATTTGATAACAACCTGGATAGCATCGATCGAGGCAAGATCAGGATCTAGGCTCGCTGTGTATTTACCTATTGCTTAAGGCAGGATTTATGGGTACGACTTTGTTGCAGATGTTGGATTTATTTTCATTTCTATGTCGCATAGAATCAAGATAAGTAATTAGACCGGCTACATGAGTCGCGTTGTGGCTATTCAATTGAATTGAATTGAATTGATGGATGCCATCAAACCATTGGTAGTCATGAAAATCTAGACGGCTACTCAAACAAGATTCGCCTCATTTCAGGAAAAAACCAAATCTGCTAACATTTCCCTTGTTTTCCATTGTTTATTTCAGCCTCGTTTCAATAAAAACGTTTAGCTAATTGCTAACCAATTAAATAACTGTATTTTTAGCTTTTCTAATTTGATTAGTGCGACAAAAAATTGTCGCAGCTCGCCAACTTTAAGATGCTAATGGTTATCAGTTTGTAATAATAGATAATGTTAACTAATTTATTTTGAGATTGATTGTTTTCCTTTTTCCTTCAAGTGATTTGTCCTTAACAATTTATCTGCACGATTTTATCTTGTTTTCTCTTCAGTTTTGGTACCATTAACATTGCTTTGGTTTACGCCTAAATTTGCGTTATAACGTGCATCTGCATCTGCATCGCTACGATAAATGATAGAATACATATCTTCATTTACAATTGGCGCACGGTTTTGGAGATTTATTGAAAACAATGATAATACAATAGCCGACACAGTAATTAATTTCAGTCAGCTGCTGACTCAAATCGTAGAATATTTTATGGACTTGCGCGGCCGTTAAAAAGTTGGATTTTTTCATCGCATAATACCGCATGGTTCAAAAAATGTCCCCACGTTTGCAAAGCTGCTGCGGAGAAGCTTTGGTGCTGGTAATTCTTTTTTTGCTTTTATTTGATATAAGAGTCTTCAATTTATAGTTTGACGCCTTGTTTGCCTAACTCGACTAAATGAGTTATACTCGATGAAACTAGGGCAGAGGATTTCTGCTCCTGAAAATACTACATTACTTGATAGATTTTTGCGATCAAACTCAATGTTGAGACAGTTTAGTACAATGTCAAGCCAAGTCAAAATTATTAAATCTAAACCTCCTCTATAGTAGTTTTGCATGTGTGCAGACTTGATATTTGCCTGCTTCATGGTAAATATTTAAAGAGAAAGTTTTGAGTGAACATGTGATTTTGTTTCTTGTGTTTCTATTCATTTGTGTCAAAATTCTATTGAATAAAAGTTGAAGTTATATTTAAAGCTATAACATAAATAATTATTTGATACTTACTCCAATGAAGTAACTATCAAAATTATACCAACGTTTACACACGATATTGCATTATTTTATAATATAACTTTTCTTTTGAATTTTTACAAGACCTTAATGAAGTGACGTGACGATATTTGTGCATTTAATGACACCTATCTATATACAGTTGGTATTTAAAAGTTTATCTAGCGGTTTCTAAAGTTAATTTTCCTCAGTAAATGGCTTTAGCAATGGTCCAGCCATTTATGCCAGGACATGAAAGACCTTGCAAACCAGCGCTTGGTCAGTTGACTGTACATTAAGACATCGGTTATTCGAGTTGACAACGGTTAAAAAATTTAACAGGCTAATTAATTTTATTCTTCCTGAAACCGCATTGTTTCTACTTGACTAGTTTTACAATGTACGATACTAAGTAGTTTTAAGTGTAAATCTTACAGAAGTTAAGTTTGATTAGATATGCCAGGCTGGTGTTATCGTATTGTCGCATGACGTTATGGTGTACCACGTGTTATCTTGCAGTTGTATGATTTTTGTGCATGAGATGAACTACAGTCAACGTCCGTTAATTCGATCAAAAAAATTTTGAGTTACCGATTGTTCCATTTATAGAACCGTTTTTGTAATGACGTTTTAGGGGTTTCAAAAAGTTTTTGGAAGATGCGAATATTCGAATTAATGAACTTTGAATTAACTGGCGTTGACTGCATTTTCAAAATATAATCAATCAGCATTTCCGTTGTCATAACTTTCGTAGTTGTAACAGTCTACTGATAATTTCAGAAATTACAGATAATCTCAGAAAAATAACAGCTACAATCCTACATAAAATACTCCAAACTGAAAAAGGATATGCATCTATGTTCTTACAAAACGCAAATAAAGCCTTTAAAGACTTTACATATCATTATTCCCTACTACCAAATATTTCATTATTCCCCACAACTGCTAAAAATTTAGATTTTGCTCAAAGCATCTCAACATGATATAAATGGTGCCCAAAGTTGTGACTATGAAAATCATTACCTGAACAATATGGTTAAATGATTTCTTTGCACGGGCATCTGTGGTTATATGAAGATGCCTACAGTGGTTATATGAAGATTCCCACAGTGGCCACAGTTGTCGAACAAATTTACCTGGTAAGATTTCAGAGTTGATAAGACCAGTTGAACGTTGATCATGGTTACAGACGCTACTTACCACTGTCAAAAGAAGCAACTCCCGCAAATAAAGTTTTTTTTAATTATGCATTCCAGCCGTTCCGGTAAGACAGCAAAGTTTATCAAGCAATTCTCTGTTACGCCTTTTTTCGTACTCTTTAATTTGCTCCATCTTGGAATTTTCTTCTTGCAAGTCTCTAATATATCTTTTTGCAACTTTCAAAATTGTTATTTTTGCTGCCTTTTTGTCTGTTTCAAGTTCAGGTATACATTGACGTAGCTTTTGAAATCTTGAATGCATCTCTCCTCTTCTTTTTCTTTCGACGTCATTGTGAAGCACACGTACCTCTTTGAACTGCTCTTTGCTTTCTTCTGCTTTGCATTCTTTGTGTATATAGTTGCGTACACTTCGTCGGCTATGACTTCTTACGACAGCAGAACTGCCTGCGACTAAGTGAGCTTGGTAGTTACTTGCCAGGCTGCTACTCTTTTGTATGACGGAGCATGGGGCCGGTTGCGCAAACACATGTGTCTTCGTGTTTATATTGGTGTTGATCATTCCATTACTCATTAAGTTTGTCGCATTGCCATTTGTGTCATTATTTACATTGTTGTTTATTTTGTCTAGGTTGTTGTTGTTTTCAAATATGCCAGTCTGTTGTTTATGTAAGGTTTCTTCCTGAACACAAGTGAAGTAATTTCCGCTTGTGGGTACGTCTAAGTTGCCAGCAGGCATGTCTATATCCGTGTCATCATTATGGCTACAGTCTGACACGGAATCATCGCTAACTGGCGGGAATGGAAACATTGTTAAATCTTCGTTGTTCATTGTGCTTTGAATAGTATCTACGAGTGCTGGCGTGTAGCACGGCGGGAGATAAATACCCAACTCACATCTCCCATCGTTTTGCCGCCGAAGCACTACTGGTGTTTTCGTTGAAATTAAATTTGGTGTTTTAGGACTCAATAAAGTAACTTCTCCATTGTCCAGACCTATCTGTTTCAGAAAATTTTCCGAGAATAAACTCGTTGGACATTTAGGTGAAAACAGTGTTACTTTACTGTGCGGTGATTTCAATCCAAGCTCCTTAAGAAATGAATCTGTTAACCCGTGTTCGGGTCCGTTGAGTAAATCCTCAGCGCCGTTAGCTTGGAATACTGTATCCCAGTTTTCTACTTCAGGTATTGGCTTTGAGCTTGAGCTTGGACTAAGAAGAAGACATGAATTTGCTCCGTATGGTATTTTTAACTTTCCGCTGTCAAACCAACTTATATCCAAACCGTTACCCCATTTTGCTGACACAGGGGATTGCCGAGGTGACAGAACAAATTTATACATGTGTTCGACGTCTTTTGGTGTTCCCAAATCAAACATGTCTTCCCCAAAATCCTGGACTACAATTTCGGGTGGCTTTTTTTCTTGAGAATGTTTTTTCACTTTTACTTGCGAGTGAACCATACTTGTTTACGCCGCCTTTTGGCTTACTTTTATTGCTTATTCTAGTGTTTTTTGGCAGTTCCTCGCCTTGAACGCTACTGTAATCGTCCTAAAGAAATCTTTTCAATAACCATTTCAAACTTGTCTTTTCTTCGCATCATTCGTGAACTTTTTCAACGTAAATAGAGGCAGCAGGTTCTTTAGATGTTGTCAGAAGTGAGTATTTTTCGAAGCCTGAGCGTAGTTGCATTTTAATGATTCTTAAATAATTAATGACACGTCCAAGTTGTGTATCTAAGGACGGGGATTCTCACACCATTCCATCAATTTGACCACAAGCTGTTGAAACGAGTGAAAAATGGCCTGTAATTTTCAAATCGCCAATTTTTTCAACGTAGATTTAGGTTTACTTGATTGTGATTTCCTCACAATGAGAGATAATATGCGAGATAAAAAGATCCAAATTCGCAAATAATTCTGAAAGTAATTAATGTGAAATTTTTTCTGAATGACATTAAACTTGTTAAACACGCGAACAGTTTTTACGATAGTGTGCTTAATATTAGAGTCGGTAAAATCCAGCAATGTTTGACGGAGACCGTGCAAGGGCCTTTAAATATTCACATTACGCATTCAATTTTTATCACACAGTATTCATATATTAAGTATTTATATATTAACACATATCTATGTTCATTTGTACATCGTGTGCATTACGACAGAGAGTAGATGTACTTTTATTTTTTCTAGTTTTTGTTTAGGATTTTTTATGAAAATTAGAAAACAGTTGTAAATAATGTCTTGGGAATATTTGTTTTCTGCTATTTTACTCTGTTTTTGTTTTTCAAAGTTTTTCTATTGCTTGAACGGTTTCAAAAACCTTTTCAATGTGAATATATTATTGATTTATTGTTTCTGCTCAATTGAAGAATGGAATGATTTTCGATGTATGTTAATTAATTAATTAGAAGACATCAATAATATGTTTATCATCGACTGGTATTTTGAATCATTGATTCAATAAAACAGAATAAGGCTATACTTTTGATTGAATGTTTTTTATTTAAATTTGCGCAAGTTTATCTTTTATGCGGTTAGGTTGTTTTCAGCCACTTGTTTCTTTTCGGCTTCGTAAATTTATGCTGTTCATTACCTCATTAAACTTACGATTTTTGACAGTGAAGCGATCTTTACAAAGATCGTTATAAAAAATACCGTTATAAAAAGCGATATTTATAAAAATGATACACTTTTTCAGAATAACGCTTTTCATCATGTTTCTTGCACTTTTTAGTTATTGAAAAAGTTTCCACTCTTCTTTGACAAAGTTTTCCTTGTTAATAACCTTTTTTGACTTCAAACGATTTCATATCATTGCTAATTTTTTACTCAGGTTTTTAAAGCTTCCAGGCCAGAATTTCAGCTTCGGATTTACTTTATCATGTATTCAGGCTCTGTGGAGGAACAGGTATGTTTTTCTTTACGGGTTTTATTTTCTTTTGTGGCAAATAAGATATTTGTTTTAAGGCATACACTCATTTTTGGGAATTAATTTTTTTAAACTATTGCCAGGTACATATTTTTGCATATGTGGCAATCTTTCGTGAAATCCACGAAAATTAATACCCTCGAAAATTACCACCAGCAATCTGCTAAAAGGTGTCAAAGCAACAAATTTGCAAACAAATGAAAGGTGTTTTACTTTTAGCTGGTGGAAACACGGGAAGTACTAAAGTGGATGCTAGTTTCTTTGGATTACAAGAATAACTCAAGTTTCTTAAACAGGTCATATATTTACTTCTGTAAGATGGATTTCCTTTCAGCTCTTTTTGCCACGCGCGTGGCATTTTGAGATTCACTTCCAGTCTGGGCATGCGTACTTGAGATAAATCAAAGCGCCCAATCCAAAAGGGACTTCTACTCATAGGAAACATTAAAAAAGGTTGCATATCTTCTACAAGGAGGTAGATTTAAATTTTTTTTCTCCATTTTTGAATATTTTCCTCACATAGATTCATACATTCGTCCATTCATGCATTCACTCATTCACTCACTCACTCATTTATTCACTCACTCAATCATTCCATCATTCATTCATTCACTCGACGCCCTTGTCAGAGCATCAGAATATAATCTTTCTCCAAACACTACGATCCTTCATGCATGTAGCGATCTCATGTTCACTCGCCGGTCTCGTATTTGCGTTAATTAGCTCACACTGAACATACAGGGTTGGTCATTCATGTCTCATATCAGGATGATTTGCTGGGAAGCTGCAATAAATTTAGGCCAGATCGAATAAAATATTTGATGTTTTATTTATATCTTCATTGTTATACAGTAAAATTGCAATGAAATCAATTCGTCTAATTTTACGTGAAATCGTACTCAAAATCCGGATCGAGAAACCGGAAAAACATTCCGGACAACCCGACTGCTTCCCTGTAATTTGGAAATAACCTTTGAAAAAACACAAACCTTCAATGTAACAAAATGTCCTAAACTTTTAAAGGGGTGAAGTAATTCTTAATTTTCTCTACAGGTATTATTATTTCTGTGGATACAACCGCAGTACAATGGATATTGTTTGAAAATCATGCCCCCTGTTTTGTGTTGCCACCCATGTGCTCAAAAAATGGTATCATGTAACAAGCACGACAATAAATAGTATCAACCTCAAAACAAATAGATGCACAGAACGGAAGTGTGTTGGATCGATTGAAAAATAAAATCAGATATCTGACGAATTGTTGGAAACTTGGCTATAGGGATAACCTTCTGGTGTTAATGGTCCTTTGTACCTTCTGTACTTAAGGGTAATAGGGGTCTCAGGGGTCCTAGGGTCTCAGGATCCGGTTTTTACAACATGCCAGGGCACCAGACTGTTGGAGACAGGGATATTGCGGTGGAGCAGTTGAAGAGGGCAATATTCTTTAGCGGGTCTTTACAAGCTCAAAGAATACCACAATGTGACCATAAGCATTATACTCAAAACCACAGAAAGAAAACAAATTAACAAATAAAAGACAAGAAACAGTATCAAATTGATGAATATTTTGGCTGATCACCAGTGATCGGTGAAGCAGAAGCAAACCTTTCAAAGATCACAGTCAAAGGCTACCGCGACGGCGATTGCGTCTTTTGGGTGAAGGAAGCAGCAGAAGATGAAATTCAACCACAAGCCCTTCGGCCTAATTTTGCTTGTTATTTTCCTAGCTGTTGGGTATGTTTTCTATAATTTATAGTCTCGTTGATTAGCCGATTTATTTAAAATACTTATTAGGGCTGGATTAGGTTAATTTGATCTTTCATGTGGTGGTATGACTCTCAATCACTATTTGTTTCCATAATCTATTCATGCATGTTCATAAAATGTTCTAAATTGTTAAAATATTCATAAAACCAGAATTTGGTAGGCATGTTTCGCAATTTTTGTTGTTTTTCCTTATCGTTGATTTTATCAGCATAAGTGACGTACTCACACGGAGAACGCAAATAACAGCTTTTCTGCTTGTTTGTGTGCAAAAGAAAAGAAAGGAATTGTGTACCGTGTAATTATTCACTTTTGAAAATTGGATTGTCGTATTGTTTGATGTGTTTGCTTGGTTGATAGGGTATTAATTTCGTTCGTTTTCTTTTCTCTCTCTATCTCTTGTGCCTGCCTGATGAGTCATTGAGAAATTTTTCTCCACATGTTTATTTTGAAAAGCAAATTCCGTCATATTTGATTGTTGTAAACCCACATCAACCAGGAAATCAGAATCACAGGGTATACATGAAGATAAGGTTTTATGGAATTTAATCAGAGCTCTGTGCCAAGAAGGGGGGAGGGCTAGAAGGGGCATATCACCAACTTTCAACAAAATTGTCATCAATTTTAAACCAAAAGTCAGCAAAATTGTCAAAGAAAAATGATGTAAAAATGCTTTGGTATTGTACTTTTTGCCACCCACATTCACCCCCCATTTTATGTAACAATCTCCCCCCCCCAATCTGCTTAGATTTTATCAGCCTAGTGCCACCTCTGAATTGAATAACTTGTTTTCTGAAATTCTTTCAATGCCCTACATCATTTTTATAACTCAAACATCCATAAAAGAGAATGGAATAATAGGGTCTTAATTATTGGCATTCAGGGACTGATGCCAATACCTGAAATGGCATCATTAAATTATTTTACAATTTAGCATTCCTGAGGACAAGCTTTATTCAATGTGCCATGTGGAAGGTTCATAACGGAAATGAGAACATTATCAAATATTGGCAAAATTTCAAGAATGTACTAAGAATTAATGCTAGTTAAAATTAGAGACTGCACCACAAAATTCAAGGCATAGTTTCTATACTTATCTTGAAATTGTATCTGTATCTTGAAATTTCTAAAGAAAATTTTACTTTTAAAGACCATAATTGTTAATTTAGCCATGTGTGAAGAAAACAAAAAAAATTATTCTGACAAGAAATCTGATCTTATCATTCTCATAAGTTATTAACAATAACCTAGGAAAATTTTGGTCACAGAGTAATGAAAGATGTATGTATATGACAAAAATGTAACCTTTCTATTGAAATTTATGAAGTCTTGGTTTCTTCTGAAGATTAATTGTTCTCAGCGCTATGATTTTATGGGGATTTGCTTTGGTTTTCAAATGAAGAGAGAGAAGATTTAAAATAATACCATATTAAATATAAACACCACCTTCCATGGATATTTTGAAGAAGCTATACATGGAAACCTTTGTGCAAAGAAAGCTTAATGCAGTTTAGATATAGTTTAAATATTATTGGAAAAGTAGTTGTATGAGGGTAGAGGTCATTCTTACCAAACCAAACCATGTCAAAAGTTGGTCTTTTGACCAGAGGTGGCACCCGGACATGAAATTTAAGCAAATCAGGGAGAATTATGACGTAAAAAGGTGTGCATATTGATGCTGAAGGGTACAACTATTTTTACATCATTTTTTTTTTGACAATTTTGTCAATTTTTGTCACTGGGGAAATTTTCCTTGAAATATGAATAAACTGGACAAGAAAACCCATTTGGAAATACACCAGTTCAGTGGTATATGAAAATGCATCATGTCTATATACTTTTTGATAAAATGATTTTAAAATTATGAATTTTTGGGAATTCATCAAGATAAGTCAAATTTTCTGGAATTCAGTGCTTCTAAAAATTATGATATCAATGTGCATCAAAATTATGATATCAAGGAACACCACAATGTTCTACATGCCAGTGACCTTTTTCCATTCCTTAAAAAAATTATTCTTATTATTATTAATTATTATCAATATTATTATTAAACTTATTCAAGGAAATTATATTTGGAGGCACTGGATAAAGAAATTGAATCACTGATTGCTCTCCTTTCTTCATTGTTTTTTGGGGGTTAATTGTTTTCAGAACAATAGAGAAGAAAGGTGTAATTAATCAATTGTTTTAAATCACCATTGTTCTTGAAATTACCCTACTTCCGACCATACTGCCTAATCACGAATTTTCTAGAGCCTCAATCTATAAAATATTCTGTGATACTCTGTGATTTCAATTTCTTTACCTAACATGTCATAGCGTTTATTTATGGGGGCTCCGAAGTGGTAAAATGAGATCTGGGGTTTGCCTGAAACGACATTCTGGGAATGGTATTTGTGTGCTGGGACTGGAACTGGTGTTTGATGGACTGGGAGTAGGAATACCAACAGTAAAATCAATAGACTGGGAATGGGATTTGATCACCGATTATATATCGACAAAAACGTGACTGGGATTTCTCGTAAAATAGTGCTGGAGAAGTGGGATCGAGGAGCCCCCTTTAGGACCCCCTCACTGATGGTAACTGTTAAATCAACGAACATTCTGAATTGTAACTAAACAGTTGGTTTTGCTATATGCCCGGGTGCAGAATAATTAGGAACTATTGTTATCATCATTATTATTCCTATATAAAACCTCTACGTATTCTGAATTAGACAGAAACTGTCCTTTTATAGGTTAACAGTCTGAAATGTTCGTTGTTCAACATATAAGATTAGATACCAGGATTTCCTTTGTGGGGTGCCTTAGAAAGGCTATCCAAAAGGCCTTTGAACTTGATGAAATATTGGATAATGCTGTATTAGTGCAAGATTAATGTTCAAAATCGTGATTTCCTTGCGTGGAAGAATTAATTTCAGATTTATTTGAATTGAGACTGAACAGGGATGAACCACATCAAAGAGATTCGTTGGGTTTCATCACGTTACGAGCAAAGTTAAGTTAGGTCATATCTTTCAATCAATTATGAAGTTTCCTCCTATCAGTCTTTTTAAAATAGTAATTTGTCATACGTGGCAGTGGTAAATTTATGTTTATACGAAAAGAGTGCAGTCCAGTGCAGTGTGGAAAACTGCAATAGCCTTAAAAACTGCAATAAATAAACTGAACATTTCGGGTCTGGTCTTCATGAATTGTAAAGAAAATAGAACGAAAGAAAAATAAACAGTTACAAGAAGAAATAGAAAAATGGATAAAACGCGTCACAAGATGTGGCGCACAAAAAGGATTATTTAAAATTAGAGAAAAGTATGGAAAGAAGAAAGGAGGAAAATAAGAAAAAGTAATTAAATAAATTAAATAAATACAATATGAAATTAACGTAACAGGCGATGACGATTGTAGAAATGGTGGCTACTTTTAGATTGAAAAATGAAAAAACTTCTACACGTTTTTATATGAAACCTGGCTAAGTGCAAGTTTCTTAATTTTGGACAGTTTTTTACCAAATTTCCCCAGCAAAAGTTTTAATAAAATTTCTTAATTGTATATTATGAAAAAATTCCGTTTTTTTAATTATGAATTCCTTTTTTCAACAAAAACATTCAGATAAACTGGGTATATATTGCATAAAATAAAAATTATACACACAATCTTTGGTTTCTTATAAAAAAAAAGCGTGTATTCTATGGCTAAATTTGAAAGAAATATAAACCGATCACAACATGCATAATTCCTTTCCATGTTGACATCCATTCAATTCCAGAGCCTGATTTTAGACGCCACCCATTTCTGGAACCATTTTAAATAGATTTGTGGTCACTTTTTCTTGGGTTCATTTGATAAGTTACATTACGGACAGCTGACTGAATATTTCGGTTTCCAATATTAACATACGGTTGAATTGTGAAGACGCCATTTAAACAAAACCTTTCGAGTGTCATTAGCTGTGAACACAGCGATTTTTAAAAATATTTCCGAACGTTCTACAAGGCTCTTTACCATGTCCAAAACTTGCTTCACATCGCGAGGCTTATATCTGTACTGTTGACACTAGTTAAAATGTTTGCTTTTGGGGGGAATTTATGTGTATTTGGTGTGTTAACATTCTGGAGAATGTTCAAATATTTATAAATTTTTGATGCCTGTATAAATTTGAATGTTTAGCTAATTTATTTGCTTTTAAGTTTTTCAGTTTGCACTGTCAGACTCCCTCTTGGATAGACTTGCCCTAAGTCTATTTCGTTTCGTTAATCAGTAAAAAATAAAATATGTTACTGCAGAGGAAAATACCCTGCGGAGGAGAGACCTCAATTTTCTTGAGCCAGGATCAGGATTAAGCATCACCATCCTTCGTGACCCTAATCTTAACCTATCAAAAGTCTCGCCTCGTGAGATCAATGCCTTGCTTTGTACATTTCTTACTACTTTCCAATCACACGACCTCGACAGCTGATTCACGAGAGCGCAAATACACACTATTCCACATGCAAACATCAATTGTGACGCGAATTTGGCTTTGGGTTTTAAAACACGATTAATGTTTCTCGAAAAACCTACTAATTGAATTGTAGTGACTGTGTTTCTTTACTGTGTCTTTCGGAAAAGCATCGCAGCGAAGGCTCAACAGAAAAGACACAGTAAAGAAACACAGTCACTACAATTCAATCAGTACGTTTTTCGAGAAACATTAATCGTGTTTTAAAACCCATGATTTAGCTTTGGGTTTGCGTTCTAATACGGTAATGAAAACTCATCGTTTCGAAAATACATTCTCATGGAAAATCAATGTAAGTAGGGAGAGTTGGTAGATTCATAACAATCGTTGTAGTTATGCAAGGCTATACTTCGATTCATAATGATTAAGGAAAAGCTCTGCACTCGTTTCTGCCTGGTAATCGTAATTCGAGTTTGAAACAATGACAAATTCGAACTTCGATAATGGAACTCTTAAAGCCTCGTTTCAAGCCCAGAATCATGCTAGAAATGAAAATAGAGTGTGATCGGGGTTTCAAACCGGCACCCTTTTCTGCACCAAAAACATATGTAAATGAAAGCGAAGTAGTTCAAGAAGCCACAATCTGGGAAGCCGAGAGAAATTACGGGCCCCTAGAACATTTAAGTCTTGAGGACCCATCTTACTACATCTATTTACATTTATGGGATTTAAATAATTTTTGTTCACTTGGGCCTCTGAAATTAGCCGTTGTTGACTACAGGCCCAGGAGCAGTTCCCCCCTTTGCCCCCCCCCCTTCTCAATGAGCCTGGCTATAATTTTATTTACTTTACCATTGGACTTGTTCAAGTCCAACATTGAAAAAAAATAAAAAGTACAAACATAAAAAAATTAGCCCCCGTATGGCCGCGTGAGCGAAGACTTGAGCAAGTCCACTTTACCACCAGCTTACTTTTAAATGCCGTAATTTCTTAGTGAAAATGTTCGCGAATAGTGATTCATGTGGATTAATATTTGATCTGCTGAAATGCCCTTAGGCTCACAACCAAATCTCTGCAAGAGTCACTTTACAACAGAGTGCAATAGGAATTCAGAGCTGTTGACCCGTGTGGTTGGTCCATCCGTGCTTATTGTCATGGTCCATCCGACAGGTCGATTCCATGAGAAATATTTGCTTCTTGGTCTTATCATATTCAGACATCAACAGTTGATTCTAACCTTTAAAACAAGGTTAAAATGTCATTTTATAATTGGGAGTATTCTCATCAAGAAAAGATACTGGCAAACACATTATTCAAAAAGACACCACAAACGAGGACCAAATCCCAATGCGCTTCTGTCGGTGTTGCACAAACGTTCCATTATTAGCGGCGTTTATGGTGTAGTTTCATCAAAGTAGCGATACACATTCTTTTTAGCGTTATTGTTCCCCGATAAAGGTAAACGAATCTGGACCTCACAAGACGAAAGAGCTCTTTAAAATTCGAACCTTGACCAGGCTTGAAGTCTACTGTATTTGTTGGTTTGTTCACCGAATCTGTTTGTAATACTAAAAAAAATTGTAGCTGCGGGGAAAATTCAACTGCGGAGGAGGGATAGGCCCTTTCTGTTGGTAGAATTATACGGGTCCTATGTTTCCCTAGAGACTCAGATATGTAATCAAATGGACAGAATGGACAAATGGACTTGTATCAACTTAGATAGGCCATACGCCAGAAAGTAATTCCTAAAAACAAATGAAGTCGAACCAAAATCTTTGGATCATAAGTCTCTGTTAACCGAAATGACGTATATTTTATCACATAATACAGGCAAACAAGGGGTTCATGTAACAAGTCCTGTTTGTCGACGTCTTGACCTTTTTCGTAAGACCATAGAAGCACAGACAAGTTCCTACTTATAATCTATCCGAGGCCAGTTCATAAGGTCGCTTCATGACGCAATACACTCTGAAGTTTCAATCATCACCCCGTTAAATAAAAAACAACGTACAAATGCTGGTGGGAAAATCTTACTTTTGGCTGTAGATAACTTATGCAACAATGTAAAGTTGGATTTTCGGGGCTTTTCGGACTTCCTTCTTTTGGTTAGAAACTAGTTTTGTGGTTACGTTTTTCTATAAAACACACAGTAACGCTATAGAAATAAACATTTTATATAAAACACACACAAACACCCATACATAATTTCTTCCCCCTATTTTTTTATCAGGTTGAAAGAAAACGAAGCAAAGCGGCAACGGAAGAGAGGTACGTAATTCAATTTCAATGAACTTTAAAACGAGAAACCAATTAACATTTTTACGCCCGGATTTATTTCTAATAAACAGGCAAATCCAATGTAAAATTTCAATTTACCGGGGGGTAAATGGGTAAATCACAAACAACCAAACTCAATTCGAGTCTTGAACTGATTAAAACATTCCGTCTATAATTATCCCGTGAAGCTACAAAGTGTGTCTACAAGGGGAAGTCTGAGGCCACCATCCCTTGAAAATGTGGCACTGCTCGTTAAAGATTCTTTCAAATGCCCTTCTCCAAGGGGTAATTTTTACGAGATTTTTGTGATCCTTTGCAGTGATCGGAAATTGATTCAAAGTCAATTATGCTATTTTAAAACACAGGTGATCGTTACAACATTTTTCGTGTTAACATTTTCCTATATTCTTACGACAGTGTGTAATTCATGAACGTCATGTAATTGAGTGGAAACAGTTTTTTTCTTTTCGAGTGGCAAATTCAGCGAATTAGACAATTTAATTGATTATTTCCATTATTTCTATATTTGAAAGCAGCCAATAATTGATTAATGTGTCTCTGAAAAATATTGACCACAGAGCAAATGACGCTGCGTAGGGAAAATGTAACTACGGAGTAACAGCATTAATTTGCTCTGAATTTTGATTTAGTTAATCTCGACAGCTTCCACGGAGCCCAGCCCCCCATTCGAAATTATGCCAGGGTACCAGACTGAGTTGAACCTTTACATCGAGATGTTGAGTTTTAAACTTTCATTCCTTCATCTTTTAAATTAATATGCAGCCTCGTTTAAATTAATATGCAACATCGTTTAAATTTCATCTTTTCATCGTTTAAATTAATATGCAGCCTCTGTGAAGGAGAATAAAAGATGGTAGCGAAAATTTTTCCCAAGGTTTCATTATGATCCTTTGTTGCGATTATGTTTTCAAGTTTGTCTCTTTGCAGGAAAATGTAGTCAAGATATTGTAACACTGACGAACAGAACAGGGTTCATAAAAACCCCGTTGTTCCCAAGAAAATACAGAAATAGACAGACATGCGTGTGGCACATTAAAGTAAAAGAAGGGTACCGAGTTAAACTCACGATCAGGCAATCAGCATTTGGGATAGGCACAGAAAACAATAGCAAGAATTGTCTCCAAAAAGATTATTTGGTCATAAGTTCAAGAAGCCAAGGATTTTCAAAATACAGGTTGGTATTGTCTAATCATTTAAATTGTGGCTCCTTGAACAAATTTTAACGGATTTCTCACATCAAAGTTACCATCCAAGTTTAATGTTACGGCATTACACGTTTATATATATATATATAGACAAAACGCATTACACGTATTACACGTAATACGTAAAACGCATTACACGTACATGCGTGTAATGCGTTTGCGATTCCGTTCCTAAAGCGTCGTCGTAGACTATAGGCATGGCTCACACGGATTTCGAAAGCAAAAAAGCAAGGCTCAGAAATACAAGAAAAATAGAATTCCAACGAATGAACCATAACAAATAAATAAGATAAGTTTAAAGAATTTTTCGAGCCACTTAGAATTTAAAGAATGTCAGGCAGTTGCAGCAGCCACCAGCCAAAAAGTTTTGATCTTGAGCCAAAAGCAAAAAAAAATTCATTGAAATTTTGTAGCCTCGTTTTCGTTTTACATTATTTCACTATGTTCACAATATATATATATATAAGAAACCTGGCTAAGGCTCCACTAGTGAAAGCTTCTTAATTGTGGACCATTTTTGACAAAATTTCACCAGTAAAAGTCTCTTAAAAGTTTCCTCCGTTTTAAGTAAAATGTATATGAAAAAATTATATTTATACCATGAATTCTAAAACATTAACCAAAACTGGGTATATATTGTACAGGATAAAAAGTTATATACACAAACGTCACTGAATTAATCATCTGACATCATGTCCACTCTATTATCATCATTAATTTATACCTTTAATACCATTAATAGCATTATGTCATCTTCGCTAAAAAATTCAAAGGTCCTTTCAATTTTTCATTCACTAGTAAATTTTCTTAAATTTTGGCAAGTTTTTCACCGGTGAGTTTCTTATAATGTGGTTTCTAATAAAGAATACGTTTACATGATTATAAAAGTACCACACTTATGTACGTCTTTAATAAAAGGTCGATAATAAAAGATGAAAGTTGCAATGCTGATGATCAAATGTTTATACGTATACCATTTTTATTTTAAAACATGATTATAATGTTGTTTTTGATTGAATTCTTGTGAACTTGTGATTGTGTTTATTTACTGTGTCCGTCCTATCACCTGTGACAACAGGTCTTTTAGAAAAGAGCTGCGACTTCGTTGCGAAGTTATTTTTGCGCCTACGGAGCAGCCGCCTCGTGAAGTTCACAAGTTCACAAGAATTCAATCAAAAACAACATTGTGATCGTGTTTTAAACCCATGCGTAGACCCGCCTCCAGAATCTACGCAGACAGGATTGATCACATGAAATGAGAAGTAAGAAATATGTGCCAAAACTACACCAAAACAGAAACTTAAAAAAGGTCGCTTTACTGCACCATGCTCTTTTAATAGAATTCCAAGAGATATACGTTCCCTGGAATCTGTCATTGTTTTTTAAATTAAGGCGAAAAAACACTCTTTATCATGCACCTGAATATAAAGCTAGATGTACATTTTTTAAATATCAAAAATCCTTTTTTCGGTTGCAAAACGTGGTGAAGTAGAAATATTTCAAACCAATCATAGGGGATCTTTAGTCTGAATGATGTTCGCTGCCCCCGATTCAATTTTGGAGAGTTTTCAAGCCTGCTTTGCGGAGGGGGCAAGTTGAAAGTGGGGGAACAAATGAAAAAATCTGATTGTAAATTTCACTGTTATCAAAGTCTCTTAGATCTCTTATGTTCGGGCCTTCATAGACATAGACAACACCACTTTAGCTACTGACAAAGTCATCCTGTATAAATAATGATGTTTTTATTATTTTTTGTCGGTTTGTTTTAGTCATTTGGTGCACATTTTTGATAATTGGCTATATTGCAATTTATGAAAAGTGGCTTGGGGCAATTGGTAGTGCGGTGGGATAGCGGTTGTTTTAAGGTGATTATCTAAAATCACAGATTATGATTTATGTTACTTTTTCCACGCTTTATCCTGATGTTACTGTCATCTTTTAGTTCATTCCAAGATGTCGATGGGCCTCATTCATTAGTCATATGTGGCAGGAATGCACCTAAGGGGAAAATTTCATCTCCAGAAAACCATTTGTGGGTTCGGTTTTATGCCGACAACAAGAAAGATGATAACCAAATTGGATTCAAAGCTAAATTTACCTCGGTAGGTGAGTAGATTTCTGTTTGTCAGTTATTTCCAGAAACCCATACGACTTTGCGTCTATCAGATGCGATAATCTTGCCAAAATTAAGCCCAAGTTTAATTTGATATGCAATTGTTAAAATTATCGCGACTTTTGTTGAGTTTTGAACTTTTTACGCTTTCTATCGTACCCGCAAGATCTCATCAACTTGTTTATCCATTAAATGTTTCATTGACGTGTCTGAGAGCCTAACAATTCTTTCATATTTAAAATGTTTTCATGAGAAAACTTAAGCGATTTCATTTTTTAAATCGTTTAATAAACCGAGTGAGTGAAGGAAAACCTGGTTTGTTTACCGGGTTACAAGTTTACAACGAGTCATCAAATTTTGTTTGTTAAACTTTTCGAATCCCCAAAAATCGAATGTTGGCGAAAGATTCTGCTCATTTGCTCAAGTCATTGAAAACTCAGAAAAGCAAAATAGGAACCCCCAGATGGGTATACTTTCATTTGATGTGACATCTTCTTTCCTAAGTTAATATTTCTCTCTCTGCCATAAAAGATCACTTGTAAATCAAGATAATTTTCGGGTGGTTTTCAAGTGACTTTTGATTCTAATCTAAAGTAACTTTTGGTTCTAATAGTTTGAACTCTTAAGGACCTAAAATATGGAGTAGTCTACCAAATGAAATAAAATCCACCGAAAGCATATTTTTAAACGATTAAATGATAAAATATTTTTAAACGATTAATAAAACAATGGAATGGTCTAGAATGCAATTGTAATGTTTGTAGACACAGAGGTGCCTCATACCACGTATTTTAATTTCGTATTTATTCTAGTGTCTGGCATTAATTTTGCTCTTCAATTGTATCGGATTAGATTAGTTTCTATATTAATTAGTAGATTTCGATTTAAAATAAATTATAATAATAAAAAACTGGTTTACAAACTTAGGACACGTTTTTCTCGTTGCAGATGTAAACGAATGCACACCAAGGTATCGAAGTGGCAATTGCCAACACGCGTGTGTCAATACACCAGGAAGTTACGAATGCACTTGTCGATTGGGGTATCGCCTTGCTTTGGATAAACACTCGTGCATCGGTAAGTTGATGCTTACTGTTTTTCTACACTCGTATTAAAGTTTAAGTTAACTTTAGAAGCTGTTGTTATTTTAGTCAATCTGGCTCAAGGGAGGAGGGGCTTGCCAAATTTTATGACATGTATGTGGGGTATTTTTTTAGGATGTCGCTTGGATTTTAGTATTTTTTTTAGGTTGCTGAAATTTCACAATATTGTTTGAGGGTCTATTTTTTTTCAACTTTGTGATTCACGGTAGGCACGATGCAGTCAACCAGTGCCGTCAAAACAGGGGGGCTGGGGTGATTTAGTAATTGTTAAAAACATTGGTAGTTTTTAATAATTTTTTCATGAAACGTTTGTTCTCTATTGTTTCGAGAATAACAGGCTAATAGGCCCCCAATCTGCAGTAATAGGCCCCCAATGTATTTCAATGATAGGCCCCCAATGTATTTCAATCAACACGGATGGGGATTGTTCGAATTAACTAACGTTCTAATTACCAAGATTTCCAATCACTGACCTTCCAAATAGACAATTCTGCAAAAGATGGCGGCAGGAAATTATTCCCATGATTCATTGCGTTCGGTTTGCGAATTATTAGCAGTTCTATAGGCATTCGATCATCGAACGCAATGAATCATGGGAATAATTTCCTGCCGCCATCTTTTGCGGAATTGTCTATTCACAGCACAAATTTTTACTATGGCGGCAGGGATATTTTTACCATGACGCACCTGGCGTTCTTTAATGGAATCGGAGGTCGATCCAATCAAAATTCGATGATCGAACGCAATGCGTCTCGGTAAGAAAACCCATCCGTCATCTTTATCATAATTATCTATCAACGGGCGCTGACTGTACGATGGTATATAATTTTATTTTAGATGTGGATGAGTGTGCCAAAGGGAAATTATACCACGGATGCAGTCACCACTGTGAAAATCTAGAAGGATCATACAGATGCATTTGTCCCTATGGTATGACTCTTGATGCATCCCATAAAAAATGCACTGGAGGTAGGTCTGGTGATTTTCCTTTTATTTCAGGGTCCATTTTATTTGATTGGCTATTTTATTTTAGTTTTCATAATATGTTGAAACGAATAATGGTTCACCCTTACAGCCCGTGAAAGGTCATTGACAAACAACGTAAAACGTCATATTTTCAGGAGGTAAATGCGGGTAGAACTTTAAATTAATTTCAGATATTTCAATGTGAGTTTATCTTATAAATTAAGTTGGTTTGCATGTGCTGCCCCCCTGCACAATTAAACATGCATAGTAGTTGCCAGTTTAGCAGAACTAAATTCTTGCGTAAAAGGATTAAAGTGCAGTTTTGGAAATTAAAGTCCGAATATTCGTAATTTATTAATTATTATTATTAATTTAATTTCTGGTCATATTTGTTCCTTTAACTGCTTAGAACAATTAATTGAAGACGTATCTACTGAAATTTAGGGGCTCGTAAGAGCAGCGAGAAATTAAACAAAAATGCAAACAAGATAATTGCCTGAATGATAAGTTCTAAGAGCGTACAGTGGAACCTATATACATAACTCAGACGTAAACTCAGTCCGGGAGTCCGCTAAAGTGCACTCGTTCCTCGTTTTTATAACTATCTCTCTAAAACTTAATTTTTGCCCATTAGACATCAAATACCAAATTCACTTTGATGGTGGCGTCATTAACAGCAACCACCAAAAGGTTTTCCGAGTAACGGTGGCCTACGATGCACCACTGCACAGCAGCGTGATCCAGCTGAAGGCAAAGGCTGTCGGGTCGGATGGGAAAATTGCAAAGACACCAGTGAAGTATTACATCATTGAACAAAACAACCGATCAACTGGGGTGAATGAAGTATTTCAAATTGAAGAAAGTACAGGACGCATCACGACGAAAAAGGTAAAGATAGCTTCCTATTTTAGACCCCGTTTGCATGATGCCTAGCTACATTACGCATGAATGAAAACGGCATGAAATAGTGACGGGTTGGCCTTTCGTCCTCACAATGCCGGCATAAAAGGATGGCGGCGGGTTGGCTGGCTAACCTTCACGAAATGAAAACGGAACGCCAGCAGAAACGTCATCGTGTAAACACCTCATTATCGGCATGATTTCGTTACAAAAACTTAACGCAAACAAGATTAAACTTAGCACTAAAATCATAAAAATTTTTACCAATGAGGGTTGATAAACGAACAAGAATTCTTGACGGCAAGAATGTTTGTTCGTTTATCAACCCTCGTTGGTGACGGGCTGATAATGTTCCACACCTTCATGATTTCATGCCGTTTTCGTTTCATGCCGACATCATTTACTCATTCACAGAATGCACGTGCCACTGAATATATCAAACATGCCGTTTTAGATATCACGACGAATACAACACACATCATACCAGGTTCTTGAAACGTATAATGGATCTAAATATATGTGTGAAAGGGACAATTAAAACATGCTTCTTCAATTTAAATATCTTTACTACATAGCTTGAAATTAATGTATGTAATGTTTGTTTTTCGTTGTAAAAAGTATCAAGTATTCATCCTTTTAGCATGCTGTTAGCGTGCAAAACATTCTCCAGAAAACAGAAATAAAAATGATCGTCAATAACTGTAACGTATAATGGATCTAATTATATGCGTGAAAGGATCATGCTCGAATGATCCAATAGGAAACTGGATCATGCTCGTTCAATGTCGATATCTTTATTACATCATTTGAAATTAATGTTGCGCTTGAAGCGTGCTTATAACAAAGTTTGCATAACCCTTTCGCCCCCCTCCCCCCCCCGGGAAAGGCCATCGGCCCACTGAAAAATAACGTAAAACATTATATTTTCAGGAGATAAATGCGGGTAGAACTTTACAGTAATTCCAAAAATTTAAACTCAAGTTTATCAAATAAATCAAGTAGTTTTGAATGTCCTTTCCCCTGCAAAACAATTTGCATAAGATTTGCCTGTTTAGCAAAAATAAATCCGGGCGTGAACGGACTAATTACCTTATCATTAAATCATTAAATCTCTCAATCTCGGTTTTGCGCTTTTGGTTGCGGTAATTATTGATTTAAGAGATAAAGTATAAAGTTCCTCTCGGATAAAGTTCTTTTGCTTGCGTATGCTACCCCCTGTTTCTTGGAAACTTTCATAGGATTTACCACTGTATGTAACGTTTTCGCTAAAAAACATGTCAAGTATTCATCTTTTTAGCGTGCTGCTAGCGTGCAAAACCACGGGCTTTGGGAAAAGTAAAGTTTTCATTTATTCCCATTTCGATTTTTCTCGTTCCACTAGTCTTATATTCCGTGTTTTCATTTTCGTCACAAGGAAACAAGAGGGAAGAGTGTGACTGCACAAATCAAAACACGGACTGTAGGACAGGCAGAGACAAAGTAATAAAATTTATCTTTACTTTCCCTGACGCCCGTGGCAAAACATTCTCCTGAAAACAGAATAAAAACGATCATCAACTACTGTAACTTTCTACTAACTTTCTAATTAACTTACTAAAAAAATTCACAATTTTTGGGATCGTCAAGTTGTTTTGAATGGTACCAAATTACAAATTATGTTCTCATTTTCTTTGCAGTATCTCTTTGAACAAGATACCAAGAAATACGATTTGGTTGTAGAGGGAAAACTAGACGATTACACTGGAGCAAAGGTTAAAGTAAAAATTCACGTGAATGGAACTGAACCAGATTTCCGCGGTCGCTATTTCACTGTCCTGATTTATGATGGCCTATCCGTAAATCATGTTATCTTCAACCTCAGAAACCGTTACAAGCAAGGACGCGATGTCATATTCAGATTTCAGTTGCTCGTTCACAATAATTATTTTGGCATTCAAGAGGCCAATGGACAGGTCTACGTAAAATCAACATTACCAAAGCCAGCAGGCAAGAGTGACATCTGGAAACAAAACCTAGAGGTTCTCGTTCATACCGCAGTTATTCAAAAGATAGTTGCCTGGAAAGCAACAGTGACTGTGATATTGCTGCCGACGTACCCCGGCGAAGGATTCTTAACGACCAAAATGATGAATGCAGTCAGCAGGGAAATTTCAAAGGATATCCGGGGGTTCAATGACCGCGCAAGGTTTTCATCAAAGGACGGCAAGAAAAAGATAAGCCCGTTTGGGCTTCATCGGTTGTTCAGGGTTCCTTCGGCGCGCGTTCGCAAGATATCAAAAGCAAAGCTGTTTTTTGACAAGGTAATGCAGAAGATACAAGAAAAAGTTAGAAGCACATTTGGATGTAAGTCAATAAAATTACACGCAATTTTTAAAACGAACACCTTTGTTAGAAACTTAGTTGTAGAATTTCTGGGATCTTTAATCTAAATATATTCTATTCTTCTATCATTTCTAAAAATTAAGAACAATATATAATTTAAGAAACTTTTAGCACTGGAGCCCAAGCTTGGTTTTTTATTACAAAACATGTGCACAAACAAAGCAAAAACTACAGAAAAAATCCACATAGAAGAACCTAAAACTAGAGAACCTTTAAGGCTGAAATTTTTCCTCATTTGTTGACAAAATTGGCTTAAAATATAATTAAAATAAAAAGTTGATGGGAGAATTTGTAAAGTGTTCTGTCTTTGCAGTTATTTGTTTAAGTGTTCAATCTTTGCAATTATTTGGCCAGCAAGCCCTTCCTCTATCCCCAGTTTTGTTTTCCAATAGTGTAAAACGAACCTTTCCAGGGCTTTTAATTAATTATCGGGAACTTTCTGTTTTCAGGAACAGAAGGTTTTGGAGGCCTTCTAAACTTTTAAACGAATTCCGAAAAAAGGGTACCGATAAAAGAATTGGCTTCAAAGAATGCGCCCTATGAAAAATATTATATTAGTCAGCACTGTAGCTCAAAATTAGGCTTGCGGCTAATTGATGTAATCTCTCCGGCCTCTGAATGGTCAATACCTTTAGGAAAAGGAGGATCAGTATATGACAAGCATGGCATAGTGGTTAAGCAACGGACTCATAACCGCAAGGTCGTGGGTTCGAATCCCACCAAGGTCATACTTGCTGCGAAAGTGTGAGGAGAGCTGCT
>JAYJMH010005475.1:0-26352 GCA_036873815.1 Phacellophora camtschatica | reverse complement strand
TCTCAATACCATCGTTAGTAGGGCACATTGGATTTATGGTACCCATAAAATTATGCTTGAATTTGTGAAGGATTAATTTGCTAAGACCCACTCTAAGTTGAGTAAGATAAGATAAACTTATTAACTTAAAACTAGAAACTAAAATGAATATGAAAAATTGGTTTTAGGCTGTCCATTTGGTTAGAACTGTTTTTTAACATGTTTTTAACAGCTTTTATACATGTGTGGATTTCGTTTCAGACAAGTTAAACTTCTTCAAGAAGTGATCGAATCTGTGGTTGACAAAAGGAAGGAAGAGTTTCCAGGAAATCATTTGACGTATCAGGACATCTTTTTCAGAGAGGTTGGTAAAAATATTTTATTTTTGATTCCCATTTTGTATGTATTATGGTGAAGAAGTCGTTAAGCTTGGGAAAACGAATAACTCTATTACTCTTAGCTTTTTATTGATATACGTATATGAGAAAAATCATCCCACCTTTGAGGCCATTTGCCAAGTAGTAAGATAAATTTCAGCCTTCGTTTGGATGAGAAATCACCCTACCTTCCAGGCTGAAGGATGAGTAAAATTGAGACAAAAGGCTGAAATAAATGCATTAGTATAACTGACGTTTTCATCCCAGCTTCCAGCTTTCATTGATTGATTTGTTGGTTGATTGATTGAAGGATCTTTAAACACGTTTGAATTTATAACCTTTTATTTTAGGTCAGCAGAATTCACGAGCTTTTTCCAGTTTTGTCAGAACATGAAGATCTAGCATTGAATCAATTAAAGTCAGTCAAGGAACAAGTTGATGTTATTATTAATGTCAACACGATCATAATTGTAAGTAATTTCTTTGGATTTTTGTTTTTTTTCATCATGTGTTTGAGGAATAATCAGTAAAAATAGACTGTTAATTGTTGGACGGGATATTTTTTCGTCATTTTTGCAAAGAGGGATAGTGGTAGCTTCCAGAATCCAAAAGGAGGTCTTCTTATATGTCGTGAATGTGAATTTTTAGGTATATATATATGTTATTCAAGTTTAAATTTTATTTAAATTTGTTAACAATAAATAATTTAAATATTGAAACAATTTAAAAAACAAGTTACCAACGCTGCTAATGTTTGCCCCAAATGATGCTAGAAGAGCAAGTTAGGCTGCGTTAATATTGCACCAGATCACTTTGTTGATCCAATATAAATGTGATATATTTCGATGTAAGACTTTTCAGACCCAAAAAGATATTTTCGAATCGAAATCACAGACCCAAAAATATAGGACATGCTTCCATACCCAAACCCTCCCTGGGAAAGGAACTGGCTGAGTGTAAACGCTTGGATCAGTAACGTTTTTTAAGCTGATTCACAAGTTTTGGCAGGATTCTTTCGTTCACCTTTGCCTCACACGTGATAATTTTGTCAAGTGCGCATGCTCGATCTCCTCAACAAAACGTGACCTGGTACAGTGTGAACGCTCGGATCAGTAATACTTTTGCTGATGTACAGTAATATACATTTCGATTTGGTTGACAGGCTGCCTTGAAGAATGCATGGTTACACAGACAAGGCAAAGCTACGTTTTATCACCCAGTTATAGAAAATGAAGAAGAGATCATTGAGTATGTACCATGGACAGGTATGTAGATTTTGTAAACTCTGAGAGAGAAGAGGGCTGGGAAATAGAACGATTTGTGGAAAAATCCAAGAGACATTGAAATTAAGGCGAAGATTTTGAAGGGAAATCTTTGCACGTTATGTTCTGGGGGAGAAGGCTGGGGAATATGATGATTGGTTGAAAAATGTGCGAGACATGATTTGAAAATGAACATTAGGATTGGAAAGGACTTTCTTCTGTCTGAGCTAATTTGTGATAACATTTGTAATCTACTTGGTCCATAAATTTATTTTTCCGTTTAAGCCTAAATTTTGGAAACCTTCCCACAAACAATGATAAAGTTGTGCTAATGTAACGATATTATCCACAAACAATGATATTTTTATTATGATCTCCGTTAATTATTACAAGGGTATTCCTGCTTTAAATACCATGGCATGGGAGAATCTCGTATTTCATTCACAAGTTTGTTTGTTTACATTTTGAATATAGCCAATCAATTTGCAGTATGTAGGAACACGTGATAAGAATTATGTGTCATGATTGGCCAATCCTTATTCACCAGCTATTTGACTCTTTTTTTCTTTTCAGCAACGACTGATGGAAATGGAATTCGTTCCGTGTTAAAAAAACAGGTTTGCGAAAATAAATATTTTCATTAGCTCACAAAGAAAGTAATGAGATTATTTTTGTATATATACAGTGGCACCTATCCATGTAATGGGCAACTGTAGGACCAGGGCCCATTCTCATCCGTTATAGAGAAGTGCCCATTCTCTGGAGGTGTCATTCTTTTACACTCAATAAAATTTAAAAAAAGATATTACCCAGTAAAATTTTGGGACAAAATTATTTGTCCGCTGTCTGGAGATGTCCGTTGCTGGGAGGTGTCCGTTGCCGGGAGGTGCTCGTTAATATAGATTTCATTGTAAGTTTCAAGTTAATTTCAAAAATCGTCATTAATTTTCAGCTTATTTTTTGACATTAAGACAACCTTCTTGCTTTAATGCTGCTTTTGGAGTTAAAAATTTGAATAGATTTACTGATTAAACTCCACAAGTCAATATAGGAGCAAGCAGGTTATTTTAATGTCAAAACGTGGACTGGAAATGATTGGCGTTCCTTTAAATTGACTTGAAAGCTAACGGATGAGGGCTATTTTCATTTCCAGTTCTGGACATGTGGACATGGTTACGGACGACCGGATAATATCGCAAACTCCGAATTTGCCCTTCAGACATTTTTAAATTGCCGGCCTTTCAAATCGCGGATTTTGAGGCGCAGCCCTACAAGTTGAGATTTTGTTTTTGATCACCCGGTGTATTATTACACGATATTTGTTTTCAAACATTTTTTCATAATGTTTGCTTATGTTTAATCATCACTGCTATACAGAGTGAGATAAAAATATGCATTTCTTCACCTCGAAGTAATTGAAATGTTGTTGAGCGTTATTTTTTCATATTTTCAGATTGAGTTAACAGAAGATAAGGCATTGCCAAATGTTGACAGTGCAGCCGTAAGTTGATTTTTTGTCAATTTTTTGAAATTTTATTATTTAATATTATCTGCTTTATATAGTAATGGCAAAGACAAAGTTCTAAAAGACAACCTTAGAATTTCCCTGTTTGCATGGTTTAGTTGAAAACAATACCAAAAATGTTTAGATCTTTCATGCCTGGATTTATTGCTGCTAAATGGTCAGATCTTATGCAAGGTTAATTTTGCAGGGCGCAGCACATCTAAGCCAAGTTAATTTGTATGATAAACTAACGTTGAAATATCTTAAATTTACGTAAAGTTCTACCTGCTTTTACCTCCTGAATATATGACGTTTGAAGTCGTTTGTCAATGGGCCGTATAACCCTTCCCGGGGAGAAATGTTTCATAAGTTTTCAATTTTAACTTCAGGTTACAAGCAATCTGTTGCAACAGGCCGTGGAACTTTCTGATTTGTATCTCGATGGTTTTGTAACTCAGCTAAAATTTGTAAGGTGAGGTGATTTTTAAAATATATATAGGATTAATAATAATTAATGTTACGATTGTTGATGATTTTGTACTACAGTGCTGATGTACCACCATGGTGTACTACTACTATGGCGTACTACAACTATGGCGTTCTACAACTATGGCGTTCTACAACTATGTCGTACTAATACTATGGCCCAAACTAGTTTAGACGCTGGAAAACTCCAAAACCAAAATTCCAGTGTGTTACGAAATCAAGCTCATTTTTACGTTGCCATGTTCAGATTCGGTGATTAACGATTCTGTACTACAATGTTAATGTATTACTATGGCGTACTACTCCTACTTGGGCTTTGTACTACTTGGTTTTAGCAAGGTTGACCAAACCGCAATATTTATTACAACGCGAGTGATTGTACACAACAGTGAGATAGTGCTACTACTGTTGATGATGCTGTGCTACAGTGATGTAGTACTACTTTGACGTGCTGTTCAGTTGATGTTGTACTGCATTGATTCTGACAAGGTTGATCAATACAATAATTATTACAACACAATTGATGCCCTACTACAGACTGCAACAGATAAAATGTTTTCGCGAACGCTTTGCAGTGTTCATTTCAATATTGCTGTTAGGTGAAATTCTCAGTCAAACAGCTTACCGAGTTTACATGAAAGTTATGTGACATGAAAACAACATGTTTTGTTCCACAGGGCAACAACCGCAGATTACACTCAATTGCAAATCGAGTTTGAAAATGAAAGAAGAGCGGTTATTGAACCATTGGGTATGTATATAATTTTTAATTGTGAGATTTTTCATAAGCTCAAGCAGAGAAATTGTAAAACTATTTTTCACAATCTGAAAAATCAACTTCATCAGTATAAATTTTTGACGTAAATTTGCATTCTGTTATAGTTTTTCAACTATCAGTGAATAAATAATAATAATTGTCTTTTATTTTCATTAAAAAAAATATTTTCTTATTTATTTTGTTAGTACTTAAAGAGCATTACAAGATGGCGTTGGCTTTAGCAGAGAAATATGAAGATTTCGCTCTTATGATTACCATTTGTGACAGAGAGCAAAATGAAGACAAAATCGAAGAATACAAAATCAAATTTGCAGAAAAGGGTTTCTTGGATTTTCTATTTAATTGGTATTTAGAAAAAGGTAATATTTCACGGAAGTTAATCATTTTATTTTCTTTTGCTTCATGTTCACTTTAAACTATTAAAGGATACAGTTTTAAGATCCGTGAAGATGTATTTTCTGAAAATTTAATCTTTTATTACTTTGAACTGACACTCATTATCCAGGAAGTTATCAACCCTCCTCCGAGTGTACTGTTAGAAACCTTCCTCAATAAACAATGGAAAATAGGCATTGTTTGGGTGTGGCACATTCTTTAACCTTCCTCTGGTCATTGACCGTGTGACCGTGCCTTAATGCGATGCCATAATGTGATGCCATAATGCGATACCATAATGCGATGCCATAACGAACACAATTATTTTAATTATAATAGCATATATGAAAACCGTGTGTCCTATAAAAGCATACAAATTTGTATGAGCATGGTCACACTTGTTTAGTAAAGAGAATGGTAAATATAGTCTTAAAATAGGCCTGAGTAGCTAACTTTAGCTTATGACTCACCCATGTGCCTTTCTTGAGTAACAAAATAATTAGAGCTGAAAATCTGATTTATAATCACAGCGAATTCAGAACATTCGAGGTCTGACAGACTTTTACAGCTGGTTAAGATTTCAAGCGTGACAACGAATCCAAAGCCAAGCATACTTTTAACAAACTAATCCGATACAAATCCGAATCCAATCCAAATCCAAGCCAAATCCAAGCATGCTCTTAGAACAAGAAAATTCCAAATTTAATATCAATTTCTTAAAATCTTAAAGTTTTGTTTCGTTTTAATACCATTCTATAATGCATCACTAATTTGAAATTTTTTTTACAGGTGAACATGGAAAGCTACTCAGCCAAGGTGCTTCTTCACAACTGGAAAATTTTTTGACTTCTCATCATCATCTCAGCTGGCTACATTTTATCGGTAATGGTGAATACGAAAAGGTAAATTTAGCAATAGCTATGAAAGATAAACAGAGGCACATTTTGTAACAATAGTGAAATTGACACACCAATTTCAAAGCGATTAGCCATCTAAGACAAAGCGAATTCTCTCATGCAGAAAAATCAAAACATGGAAAATCAAATCGGTGTGTCAATTTTACTATTGTTACAAAATGTTTGCATTTACGTCCAGAAAATGTGACGTTTTACAATTTTTCGGCATACTATTTTGAACACTTTGGACAATTTTGGCGCGGCGATTTTGGCGAGTACACGTATGGACAATTTTGGCGAGTACACGTATTATAGTTTATAAGAAAATTGTGTAGCAGTTTTCAATCCTGGATTTTGCATTGCCATTTTATCTTTATTTATCTTCAATGTCCCAGGCAGCTGAGATATTACATGGTGCAGCAATAGTAGAAGACACGTACCTGGCAAGAAAAAAGGTGATTATTTTAATTAATTAATTTTGTTTGTTTAGCTTCTTCGCACACAAACAAACATGTAATGGGGACTATTGACGACCGCTGAAGATATAGCTTGATTAACAGGGGAAATTTTGTATAAAAGAAGATTGCGGTTTCAAACATGACAATGCCATTTGTTAATCTAAAGAATAGATTCTACATCTTCAACGCAGCCAAGCTAATCATAAACGAAATCACAATGGTTTGGTGTCTTTGTTTATTTTGATTTGACTGAATGCAAGTGTGAAATCTATTCTTTCAAATCTCAAATTGCATTGTCATGTTTGAAACCGCAATCTTTTGTTTTCCAAAATTCCCCCCTGTTAGCTTGATTTCAATGGCTAAAATTGCTAAAATGAGAATTCAGAACAATAATAGATTCAGCAGTGAACATCAAATGATATTTTACATCACAATAAACAAAATTGACAAATATTTCCTCCTTGTGTCTATTTTGATTTCATTGAGTGAACTTAAAGGTGTGAAATCTATTCTATTGGATCTCAAATCGTATTGTAAATTGCGATATCTCAATTTTTTCTTTTACAGATGCTTTTCGTATTAACTTTTATTTGAATCTACATACAGTAAACACCCACATAAAGAAACTCAATTTAAGAAACTTTAGCCTGAGGATTTTGGAAAAATGAACCATCAATAAGAAACTGACCTTAGCTTAATTAGCCTACAACTGGAAAAATAGTTTCTTATGTAAAAGGAGGATATGCAAATATAGAATATTTTAAATATTGACTGCATCCTGCATCGAGAATTCAATAGATATATTGATAATATTACATTTTCAAACCAAACTTTATCATTGTACTAATGAATTTACATTTATATACACATACATTATCATTCCCACTAAATATTTGGATATTTTTTTTAAGTATACAGCATATTGCAACCAATTTAGCGATTTTTCAAATACGAAACTCAAACCCTGGAAATTAATTTGGAACCTAATAGATAAGAAACTGCTTAGCCTAAACCGAGAAAAATCAAATTTCTTATATGCGGGTGTTTACTGTGTTGATTTTTCTTTCCCTCTAGACAATGCTTTCAATCGGAAAACTTTGCTTGCTAGCATCCAAATATGAATCTGATCAAAATTTGCGAAATTTGGAAGGTACAACGTTTTTGATAAGTATATATATTCTTAAATTTAATTCGATTTGATGCTTAATTTTGCAGATGTTTTTAATCCAAGCAATTTCTCATTGTTATTTATTTTGCAGAAATTCAAAATGGACTTGACGTCATTCTTCATCAAGAAACATTGCCTGAAGGAGTTATTGAGGTTAGGGCAAGTTTTTATCCTGATGTAATTTTCACGGTCAAAGCTATTACTAATTTCAAATTTATACATCTCCGTACATTAGTTTAACGAAAATGTAGGTACTGTCGAAATGCAAAAATTGGAGCTCACACTCAACTTTGTTTGCAGAATCAAAAATGTCAGAATCTAATTTAAGAATGAAGGAGAATATTGTTCAAGAATCTAATCCAAGAATCTAATTCAAGAATCTAATTCCTAATATAATTCAAGAATCTAAGTCATATCAATAATCTAATTCAAAAATCCAGTTCCTAATCTAATTCAAGAATCTAACTCAGAATCCAATTCAGAATCTAATTCCTATGCCAATTCAAGAATCTAATTCAAGGATAAAAATCACTGTAATTTTGCATAGCGGTATCCTGACCTCAAAAAGGTCGATTTTATTTCTCCAAACTTTTTGATCAAAAATTTCAAAATCAAATTCAAGAATCGAAGTCATATCGAGAATCTAATTCAAAAATCCAATTCCTAATCTCATTCAAGAATCTAACTCAGAATCCAATTCAGAATCTAATTCCTATTCCAATTCAAGAATCTAATTCAAGGATAAAAATCACGGTAATTTTGCAAAGCGGTATCCTTACCTCGAAAAGGTCGATTTTATTTCTCCAAACTTTTTGATCAAAAATTTCAGAATCTAATTCCTAATATAATTCAAGAATCCAAGTCATATCAAGAATCTAGTTCAAAAATCCAATTCTTAATGTAATTAAAGAATCTAATTAAAGAATCTAACTCAGAATCAATTCAGAATCTAATTCCTAATCCAATTCAGAATCTAATTCAAGAATCAAAATTTCTATAAATTTCCATAATGGCATCCTTAACTCGGAAAGTTAGATGATGAAAGGTACAAGAAACTCTGCTGAATTGTAAAATAACTGCTTTACAATTGATGCTGCAAGCAAAAACAGTGAAAAACAACCAGTGCTCTGTTTTGTAATTGAATGTTTGTTGTTTTTTAGTCGCTTGTTTACAAGGAAAGCGGATCATCTTAGCTCTGAGATCATCCTTGTGGTAGGATGATCCGACCATCAATTGTCTTTGGAACGAATGACACCATCAACGTTAATTCGCTTGCTGGGTTGATCCTAAACAGAAAAAATCCATTGTAAACTTAACGTCCAATGATAGGATGATCAAGAATCTTCTTTTGTGGCAAAAAGACCTTTATCCGGACAAAGTATTTTGCAATGCAGAGCAAGCCGCTTATCCGAGAGTAAAATAACCAATCAGCATGATTTTTTCTTCTCTCTCTTTTCTCAGCCACAAATGTTCATACGCAGGCTACTTTTATAGTGAGTTTGACTACAAATGTTTTTTTACTCATTAAACTACCAAAATCAGCCAGAAAATCAACAAAGCAATTGAAAACTTAGTGCGCTGTTTATTAGAGGGTGGCGTTTATTAAAGATTTTGTTCAATGTGCAGCGCTTATGTGAGAGAGGCTTTTATTATCGGCAATAGTAGTAGCAAAGGCAGATTTTGTAAACAATAGATTCAGGACTGAACATAACAATGCGATTCGTCACTTCGAACAATAGATCTCAAGCGTTTTAACGGAACCAAACAAATCACGGGTTTTGTTCTCTACGTTCATTTTGATTTGATTGATTGCGCTCATAGGTGTGAAATCTTAATCGCACTTCAATCGCATATCACAGCTTATCCTGAATCTTTTGTTTTACGAAATCTTCTCTTGCTTGAAATTGTAACAGTAATTCTTTTTTTTAGAATTCTTACATGGACTCGAATACTATGCCTCCACTTTCTGCTGAAGAACTTATTGAAGTAAGAATAATTTCAGAAACTAGTTTAAGACAGGCGAACGAGGGCAGATTTTGTAACAATAGTAGAATTGACATGCCTATTTCAAAGCGATTAGCCATCGAAGACAAAGCGAATTCTCTCAAGCAGAAAATCAAAACATGGCTTCGTTGGTTTTAATTTCCTGATTGAGAGAATTCCGTTTGTTTTTGTTGGCTAAATCGCTTTGAAATCGGCTTGTCAGTTTCACCATTGCTGCAAAATCTGCCCTTGTTAGACAAGTGTCAGAACTGTTATTCAGTGCAACTGCTGTGTGTAGTACGGCACCCACCTAGTCCTTTGTAATAGGCATCTGTTCAAAGAGTACATTATTGGTGTTTTTTATAGACTACATTTCTCGCTAATTTTTTGCTTCGGAGGGAAATGCCAATTTTTTCAGAAAGTATGTGATGTGTTCAAGTTATCCTCAGATAAATCTTTTAAGAGATAAACAAATTAGTTTCAGTTAGTGAGGCGTTCGAATTAACCGTAGTGAACCCTTAGGAGATATACGAAACATTTAGACTCAGCAAGGTGTTTATGATTATCCATGGCGAAATCTCAGGAGATGTACAAAGTGTACAAGTTATCCTCAGTGAAATCTCTGAAGAGATATACGAAAAAAATATATTAAATCGGGATTTGAATCAATCAATTTTCAGCTGTATACCCAACCCTTCCTTGTAAACATGTTTTTATATTAATACATTTTGAAATCAGGAAGGTGGAAAAAGGAGTGGGAATACATTTAGTACATTTAGATACAGTAGATGCATTTAGATACATAAGATACATAGCAAATAGTAACTGAAGCAAACCAAACTAAATCAGTTTTTATTAAAACTTCTCAAATAAACAATAATTTATGTACGTATTTACCCCCTTAAAGTATGAAATTTTATTATGTTCATCAATGTATCATTTTTCCAGGGTTGAAAAAGATTTATCTTTTTTGCAGCTCTACACTGGTGACACAAACACGAACGCAAATGAGTATGATTTCAAACGTGCACTAGATTTAGTACCTTTTTTGGTAAGTTATTCTTGCTTGAATAAAAATATCATCCACCATTTGTTTGGTCATGTTTAGTGTTGTGAGATTTCAAAAATGTCTTTCAAATAAGCCGGTTGTTGTAAAATCCACACCCTTGTAACTCATTCAAGCTAATACATTTCATACTGCTGATGAAATCACGCACAGATTTTATGAAATTTTGTTGAAAATGTTATTTATTATCTAAAAATGTGACGTTGTTTAGTGGTGTGCCATACGGTTTACCTAGGAGTGGGAAGGTTTAGTGATTACCTCGAAAAAAACGAATTCGACCAATTGAACGCAAATTAAGAAATGAACCGAAGTCTTGTTTACATTGTTAAAATGGTTTAATTTTTCATATCTAGGATACCCCTCAAAAAGAACCTTTGCGCATCCGAATTTGGTCTCGAGCCGCTCTTAGGGACACGTACGTAATTTTTTTGTATTTCAGCAATCAATTTTTTCTTTTAACAAAAATGTTTGCTAATTGTTATTTTTTTTTAACTTTTCTCAAATGCTTTACAAACAAAACTATTTTAGCAATTGAGCATTTTTTTGCAACACGCATAGTCTTAGTTCAATGTTTTCCATTATGCTTTTGGAAATTCCTGCCGTATTAACAGACTTATTTCAAACTGTTTTCGGTGCAGTTTGTAAAAAATTCCAAATAATTTACTACTAAAGGATTCCAAAAGATAGTAAATTCTTGTTGTTCAAAATTTCTACAACGTTAAAAAGAATGAAAAGTTTTAGCTCAAAATTGCCATTAACGATGATAATGGTAATTTTTCAGGTGGGACAATGATACTACTGCAGATCCCTTAGCTATGGTCGCTGAAAAACTGTTTTGCAATTTGGCAAAGCTTTGTGAAAATGAAGGTAAAGGTCGCTATTGATGCTTAGTGGTCTCTTTTGTCTATTTTGTTTTTGTTAGCATAATTCATTCTGTATTTAATGTTTATATCACGATATAGTAGGTCTATATGAAGTTAAGGGTATTTATTGCTTTGAATATTGAATGCGAAATATTGAATGCGAAAAGGAGAGAGAAGGAGGGTTAACAAGCAAAAGGGTCAAAGGCGTGGAATAACGTCAAATAGAAGGGGCATTCCTAAATTTTTATGAAGTTGCGTAAGTCACAACAATTAAAAAACCCATTGCTAAACATTGATGCTTTAATAGTCCTAACCCTGACTTTCGTATAATATTAAAATCAAAGGCATCAAGTCATAATAACAAATTTACACGGGGTGTAAGCCAGTTTTCATGTGATCAGGAGCAAATATTCAGGAACAAATACTTTTAATATCGACCGTTAACGTTAAGTTCGCCTTAAAAATGCAATAACATAACATATGAATAATAATTATAATTGAAATGAACGACAATATTTTCATGTGATGAATTTTTGAAAGGCCAGTAAATAAGTTAAAACATAAAGGACTGATTATGATTGATAACATTACCGCATAGAACTTCTCCTCTTTGCTTCGGTTTCTTAGCCAAATATAACAAGAAGTTTGCTGTAATCTTTTTTGTCCTTCTAGCAATTGATCACATGAAATCTTTGTTAAAAGTCGATTTTAATCGGATCTTTGTCAAAAAGCTTTATATTTGTCCATATATATACACATATATCGGTTAAAAAAATCGATGACACAAAACACACAAAGATTAATTGCACACTGGGGCGTTTTGGGCTTGTGCCTTCTTCAGAGTGTGCGATTAATCTTAACCTCTCCTCACTCTGAAGAGGCCACAAGCCCGAAAGGCCTCAGTGTGCTATTAATCTTCGTGCGTTTTTTTTCATCGATTTTTCTACCAATATATTAATTAATCTACATATACCAAATATATACACATATATATATACTTCTATGTATATTTATTAATCTATACACAGGTATATATTTGCTGAACACATTAAAAAAGTACTGATCACATAAGAACCGGCCTACACCTCGCACAACTTCGTGATTTGTGGTGATTCAATGCCTTCAATAAGCAGTTTACTACATATTATATCAGTTATTTGGTTTTAATTCAATCTTCAGCTATTTTTAGCTACAAGCCAATTTTAAATAATAAGATTAAAATTAAAAGGATTGAGATGGATCTTAGTCTTTCCGTATTTCTTTACCTTAGATATTAAGAAGCTTAATAGTTATGAAATTTCGAGAATTTTCTTCCTACAGCTCAAGATCCTTTATCCGTCCTTCCAACAATTGATGATCTACAGTCTTCAGAAGAACTTCAGAGTCACGAGCTAAGTGCAAATGAGAATTTTATATTTTTAGTCAAGGCTTTTTATGAAAACCTTTCTGCAAATAATTCTTAAATAATTCATACTGTCTACATTGTACACTTGGAAGGATTTTTATCACAGATATTTAAAAATGTAATATTTTCTTGTATTTTTATGTGTTCAAGAAGCACTTCAGGGGTAAATATTCTTCACAATAATTCACTATTTTTCCCAAGCAAAAAGTTAGGTTTCATTTTTCTTCCCCATTTTTTTTCCAACGAGAATTCATAAGAAATTTCATAATTTTTCTCCTAGTTGAATATTGCGGTATTGTGAAGAATATTTACCCCTGGAGTACATTTTGCTTTTGAATTTTTCAGTAGCCCAAACTTTGAGTTCTTTTCGAGCCTGGTTTTTATATAGTTGTTGACGATGTTTGGGTATTTTTGGCGATTTGTTAGGGCTGTTAGATCTTGTGGATAGCCGAGAATCGCCGAGGATAGGTAACTTCTTAACAATTTGGTTAAAAATTTCTGGATTGTCAGGTACATGGGTCGTTGGTGGTCATGTTGGTTGGGCTTTTAGAGCCTCGTTCTCGTGAATATTTTTGCTTTTGAATCCGAGCTAGTTTTTAAGGCCTTCGCCTGCTCTCCTCCGCGAGCTTGGTAATTCCTGGTCCGCCCGTATTTCACCCCTTGGAAAAGAGTACCCTTTACCAATCTCCGACTGTCAATAATTTTTCTACACAGGCTCTTTGGGTGATGCATGAATTCACCCATATTTTGTTTGCTTGCTCTGCGATAAACGCGAGAATAATATCGAATCCCGCGAGCCCGGATGTATGCTCGATTTACCTGGGACGAAATGTTCCTGTGCTGTGAACACACCTGCTGTAGAAGCTTGTTTACCGTAAATCCTCGAATAAGCCCCCGGGGGCTTATTTCACAAAAAATATTTCAGGGTGGGGGCTTATTCGAGGGGGGGCTTATTCTGTAGCAGCCAAAAATGGTCAGTATTATATATTGTTTTCGAGGCGATATCTAAGTCCGAGTATGTTGAAAAAAACAACACTCGTTGAAAAATTAATCGAAAAAGGGATAGATATAAGAATTTTGAGATGAAATTTGACAAGAATTTTAAAATAATAAAAACAGTCATATTTTGTGCAATTGAACAATGAATTGAGTGATAACTTTGATAGTTGAGAAGAAACAGCGTTTTTTCTGCTAAAAACAAATAACCCCCCATGGGGGCATATTCAAGGGTGGGGGCTTATTTTGCAAAAAATATTTTGGGGTGGGGGCTTATTCGAGGGGGGGGCTTAATCGAGGACTTACGGTATTTGCAATTGTAAATAAAATATTCTGGGATCCTTAGTCACTTATTACTATTCACGAATCATATATTTCTTTTGAAAATGTCCAGAAAACTATGAAGTAAACACAGATAATGACAAAAATGCGAATATTAATTATTATATTTTCATATTAAATTCAATTATTACGCACATTCTCCATATCATTTACAAGCAAAAACTGTTCATACATGATAATCTAAACTAAAATATTGCGTTTCATTGTACTGGGCATTCCCAGTAATTTGCAGTGCAAGTTAGCTTTTCGTAACCACCAAGATTGTCTTCATCTGTTTGCCCGGGAGTAGCAGCACATGCGCAGCTATAAATTTTGTTTGCTCCAGTCCCCGTTTGCTTTAGTCTCTTCACACTTCCTGCAGATGATCCGCAACTTGCAGTTGAGATGATGTGTCCCTAGAAGATAACAATACATATAAGAAATTTAACGAGAATCTCTTTTTCCCGGGGGGGGGGGGGGGTTTGGGGGGGATGGATGGTTCATTGTAATTTTTGCCTGCCAGGTTTTCATAAATGCCCTATGTCTGGAGTTCACTTTTATGCCAAAACAGGTTAAAATAGGCCAAACGACGACCCAATTGTGCCTTCAAAGCATTTTGCCAGCACGTCCAAATTTCCTCACGACGAGGCACCTTTCTAAGTTTTTCTTGATAATGGAGGTTATCTCTTACTGCATTCTTAAATATATCTTGCATTTAACTATTACTGACTGTACACTGTACGCTTACGGGTTCGAATACAGTTGTCAGAACTTCTAACTACAAAACCCACAGCCAACTCAGCTGTCTATCCTTTCGAAGTCGGCAAATAAGTACCAGTGTTTAACATGTGGTCAAAACTGAGCAGGGAAAAGAGGGCGCTCACCAATGGAAAGAGGAGCCTTCGAGGTGGGAGGGGGGTAGGGTCGCCTCCGGCTGCGGCCGACAAACTTAATAATGAGTGATATGGCTCTTCCAGGAGCGAAAATGTTAACGGCCTAACAGGGCCACCGAGAGGGTTTAGTGGTTGGTCTTAGGCTAGGGCGCTACTGCAGCCATATCCTTGAACGATAAAAACCTATTTTTCGTTCCTCACCTCAGAAGCTGCAAAACTGACCGTCACTTTTCCTTCGGTTTCAGCTGAGTCACTATCATAATAGAGCCACTCTGTTTTTTGCCTGTATCTGCATTGAGTTTGCTGAGATTCATCAATTCCTCCCGAATCTGGTGCGTCTAAGCTTTTTCTTGCGTTCCCCAGAGTATTTCCTAAGCTCCGCACACCGGCGATCCTATTTATGAAAGTGCGATGCTTGGTTTCTGCACGTCGTAGCAATTTAACGCTGTGAATTTGCAAGATGAGGCTAGCACATGATAGGCATATTGCAACCACTGCGATACAAATTGAAACTTTCAGCATTTTCGGAAAAGAAGCTACTTCTTCTGATAATATTGTGAATTTGTTTATTGCGTAACGTCGCTTTGCCATTATGAAATCTGTTTATGATAGCACTGCTCCGACGAAGTGAACCGAAGTAATCAAGAGTGGCTTTTCAAGTTTTCGTCGTGTGATTGTGACGTATAATGATCTTATCCTACGTCAGATATGATTTTGAAGTCTTGCAGCCGTATTTTCTGAAATAAACGCCTGGTCTGAAAAAAACGCCTCTCTATTTGACATAATAAACGCCTCCTTTTATTTGACATAATAAGCGCCTTTCTACAATAAACGCCGAATCACATTGTTGAAAAATTTAATAAACGCCGGGGGAGGTTTTAGATCCTGTTTACACCATGCCGGTATGAAACGAATACTGCATATGTCATATGCCTCCTTTCTCTCCCTTCTATTACTCTGTGTGAAATTCATGCGAACACGACATGAAATGAATACGATACAACTCGTTAGTTATCTACTTAGAGAGCTCTCTTCTCGTTAGTTTATCTACTTAGAGATCTTCTCCTTTAAGAATTCTACTACATGCATGCATAACCAAATACTTGTACTTTATTAATTTACCATTGTATTTTCTTGTTGTATCACTTTATTCTAATTTTTCATTTTTTTAATTAAATGGGGTTGTTGAGTTTTATTAAATTTAATGTAGTGGAAATTAAAATTTTTAAAAATCAAATAAAACTTTTTTTAAAAAACAACAACAACAACAGCTGGCGTCAAACGAATACGCGGTGTAAACTGACGAATACAGAACGTTTTCGTGCTGTCTTGCTCCTGAACTTTCTGATTTGCGCATGCTCATTTGTTTTTCTAGGCAGCCTATTCGTTTTGTGCTGACATAGTGTGAACGGAGATTCTTTCTTAATTCCAATTTCCCAACCTGACTTGAAACTCTGTAATTAGTATCAAAAGGAGTTAGCGTTATCTCTGTAATGACTATGGACTTTTGACATAATTGTATTCTAAACATATGTGTACCAATATTTTTCTTTCCAACAGTCCATAATCCAACATTTTTATTTTAAAATTCTATGATTCAAAATTTCAAAATCCAACCTTCTGAAATTTCTTAATATAATGTTCCATATTCCAACATTTTGTATTCCTTGGTCATATTAGACACCAAGATAAAGCTTTGTGGGATTAGACTATATGGCAGGAACCAGGAAATGTGAATGCTGGAACGCTGGAACGCTGGAACGTTAGATCGTTAGAATAAAGACCATTAGCTTAAGAAATGTAGAACTATACCGGGTAACCCAAAAAAAACTGTCTCCGTTTGCAGGGCTATAGCTGCAAATCCATGAGACTACAAATCTCAAATAGTGCACAATGGGACGTCTACAGTTCAAGCTTGGAGTTTGAGATATCATCCAGTCATCTGCGATCACTTTTACTTGTCCAAAACTTTAAAGCAAAATTGCACTAATTCGCGAGCTTTCAAGTTAATTCGAAGGAAAATAATTTATTTCCGTTCTTGTTTTGATGTCAAAACAACTTGTTTGCTTAATGGCGACTTGGGAGTTTAAAATTTGATAAGATTCACTTTTCAAAAACTCACAAGTCAATTTCCGAGCAAGCAGGTTGTTTTAATGTTAAAACGTGAACTGGAAATGAATGGCGTTCCTTTAAATTGACCTGAAAGTTCACGAATGAAGGCAATTTTAATTTCCAGTTTTCTAAAGTTAAACGTGGTTGCAGATGACTGGATGATATCCTAAAAGTTCTCCCTTCGGACGTCGTTTTTAGTACAATTCTACATTTGTAGCCTCGCTGATTTCGAGCTACAGCTCTCCAAACGGAGATAGGTTTTTCTCGCGTCAAAATGTTTGACTATAGAGCTTTGGAATGTAGAATTGGACAGTTGAATCAGGTTGAATGCAAAAATAATATATTATATAATGTCCTCATGGCGAACCAAGGCCCTACGCAGGAGCTAGAAAGTTTGAAGCAAAAGTGCAGCAATCCTTATTTTGTAGTAAATTTTTGAACTGGAATTTCAACTGGAAATTCAGCCAAAAATAAATCAAAATATTAGCTGCGAAAACCGTGAGAAAATTCACCACAGCTTTTTTGTCTTCCATGAAAGCAGAGGGCTGCGTCATGGTTCCTCACCTGCCCTGGAGAGTTAGATGGCTTTTTTGCACTCGTTCTAAAAATGCGGCTTGAAGCGTCGTGGTGTGAGTTCGGAAGAGTTTACGCCTGTTTCAGACACTATAATTTTATAAGGCGTATACTACTATTTTTGTGATAAATTTTTGACTACAGAAATCACCTACATATGAGAAACTTTTATTTTAGTTTAGGATAAGCAGTTTATTATTTCCAGGGTTTGATTTTCTTATTTGAAAAATTATTAAATTGTTGAAAATATTCTGTAAACTTCGAAAACATCAACGAATTTAGTGGGAATGATAATGTATGTGTATATAAATATCAATTCATTAGTACACTGGTTTGTTTTGGGAATATTATATTATCAATATATCTATTGAATTCTCAATGCCGGGTGCAGTCATTATTTAAAACATTCTATATTTGTATTTGTATATGCCCCTTTACATAAGAAACTACTTTTTCAGTTGTAGGCTAAGGTCAGTTTCTATATTGATGGCTCATTGTTCCAAAATCCTCAGGCTAAAGTTTCTTAAATTAATTTTCGTTTATGCGAGTGTTTACGGTATTTTCTAGTTGCAAAAACGTTCTAAAGCACTGTAGACAATAAGTGCATTCCTTTCGCCATCAACACAATCAGGAATCTATTTAGAATCACTCAACTGCATCGAGTTTGAAACAATGTAAAGACGATCGTTTTGATTGACTTGAATAAGAGGCGATCTCCATCCACTATAACAAATTTCAGACCGCAAAGAGCAAGAGGAGATGCCTTCAACCTTCAAAAGTGATTCACAATGTTTTTTCTTCTATGTTTTGAGTTTCAAGAGTCGTTATCTTTTGATAACTCATACATTCCCTAATTAGAAGGATAACTGGAGCAAATTAGATCATTACAGACCTCTTCATGGTACAATTTTAGTTCAACATCAGCTGGTTTTTATAATAAAGCATGCACTACTTGGACCAAGGCATGATGAATTTGTGCTTCTTAATGAAAGCAGGTTGCACGTGATGTTGTTTTAAACCTTAGCAATATTCCCGCAGCGAAAATGTATTAATTGTCTTGGCCGTTTTCAATTCTTGATTTGTTCAATTGAGAAAAATGATTCACTGGGTCTCCATTACGACTCTTAATCGCCTTTCTTTAGAATGCCAAAACAATGTAAATGTTTAAGATTTCAGAAATGTGCACTGGTGTGCATAGTATTGGGCGTGCATTACCAAAGAAGGCTGAGTAAAAAACGTCAACAAAAAACCTGAAACAAAACAGTGTTTGACAGAAGCGGAGATCCTGTATTTTGAAACTGTTTTTCATTGAGTTTTATGTTGAAATATGCTGTGATCTTGTGGTAATTGTCTCACAGACGTAGGAAGATAAGATTCTGGAGTGCAAACCAAGATAGGATTGAAGTCTAGAGTCATGGCTTTGGCTGATTATGTTTGTTTTGAATTGCTCATTCTTGCAACAGCTGTTTGGAGTATTGAAACGAAAGGTGAGATAACATTCTTCAGACTATTTTTTTCAAACAAGCCCCTGTGTAATTTGCGAATTCATATCATTAAAGTTGTGAATCAATGACGTTTTTTGTCATTTAATCATTCTTGCATTGGTATGGTAGGCCTTTTGTTTCTTGAAATTTTGTTATTTTACGATGATGTCGGCTCTTATGCCATGAAAACCTGGATTTATCAAATATTTTGGGTTCTTCCGACTGTGTCTTCCTTTACTTTTCATGTTTTCGTGAAATTCGTTGTGATTATGTATATGATTTAATTTTATGATTGTGATTTCCCAACCATTTTCTTTATGATAATTAGTCAAATGGGATTATCTTTCATTATTTGCCAGAACTAATTTTGATGTTTTGATGTTTTTAATCTTTATTGAATTCCATCCAAAAGGCCTAATTAGTTTTAATGTCATCAGACTTCAACATTTTTGTTTTATTCTTGTTTTAATTGATATTGTCAGCTTTTTGATCTTTCAACATCTTTGCAATTTCGATTCATTTTTGCACGAAAGATACAGAACAAAATATCGGCACTTTTGAAGATGCGTAGAATAGTGGTGAAAACTCACACAGTTTTCGCTTGATACAAATTGTAGCATGCACATACATTGGCTGTCATTATTTTATAAAAATGTATTTCATCTTCATTATCATTTTATATTTAATTTACGGGAAGAATGTTCTTCATATCAGCAAAAAAATAAAAACCCATTCGTTATGGAGCTTTGTTTGCGTCTTTATTACATTCGCATTTGCATTGTGCATTTCATTGTGCAAATTATTTTTATGGTAATTACATGTGTCACCTTTAGCATTTTTATTGTTATTTGCACGTTTTGTATCACCATTCCTTCTTTTGTATGGATTTTGATGTTTTATATGTGCTACGGTATTTGTTGTTTCGTTTAAATGCATTTTGTATGCCACAATTTGATAATTTTTTACGACAATTTTTTATTCGTATGGTGTTTCACGTTTCGTGTGACATAATGCATTGCGACATGATGTAAGGCATTAAGACATGATGTGATGCATTGCTATATTTGAATTTGGCGGGAAATTAAGAAGATCACATAGTGTCCAAAATGTCTGGGAGTTCATCATCGTTCGCGAGTTCAATTGCCGTTCAGTATCGTCAATTGCAAAGAAAGAAAAATCGTCTCCAGTTACCCCCAACTCTCCCCCTTTTTCTCAGCAATGCACTGCGCAAGAAATTCCCAGTATATTATGAATTTGAGTCCAGCTGAAGCCAAACGGCCTTAAAAAGCTGAGTTGATCTTCACGTATTTTTAATTTAGGACTACCAAAAACATACGTTCCTGAAGATTTCTATGCCTTTCGACAATGGCCGCGATTTTATTACTGGTGTCTACAATTGAACGTACATACTGTAATAATTCGATTAAGCCCCCCTCTCCCTCTCGAGTAAGCCCCCTTCTCGAAGGTAATTTTTTAATAATCCCATTTCTCGAATTAGCCCCCCTAATTTATCAAAACAAAAATCGAATAGACCCCCTCTGATCTATAACACACTGATTACAGTCTTTCCAGAATTCTTTTTGTACGACCATACCTATGTTGAGTTTCACATAAGATAATACTCTGCATCTTTTTTAGATAATGCTCATGCTTTTTTAGATAATACTCTCAGGGAAGCTGACTTTTGAATAAGCCCCCCTCTTGAATAAGCCTCCCTATCAAAGGTCGAATTTTGAATAAGCCCCTCCGGGCTTAATCGAATTATTGCGGAATTGCGGTAAATCATTATTGCAAAAGGAATACAAAAGTGGAAAGCTTTGTTGAATTATTTATTGTCTGTCACAGCAGCACCAGCAGCACTTGCAATTAGCTGGAACACAGTAATACAGTTCGAGCAGCTGCAATTAGATCTTGAAAAGCTTCTTCAGAAACGTTTCTGGCCCCGGCTAGCCATTCACGGACGAGTTGCCCCCGATTCTGCATGATGAACTTCGAAATAAAAATTAAAAATAAAATTTTCGCCAGACCCCCCCCCCAAATTCAAATATCGCAATGCATCATGTCACAATGCATCACATCATGTCATATGAAATTAACAAATTGTTGGGGTCTGGGAGCAAATTATCAAATTAACAAAATGCATTCAAACGAAACAATAAATACTGTATCACATATAAAATATGAAAATCCATACAATGGAAGGAGTGGTGATACGAAATATGCAAAGAACACTAAAAAGTACTTAATATGACACATGAAATAACATCTTAATTACCATGAAGTGATTTGCACAATTAAAACTTGCAAATGTAATAAAGACGCAAACAACGCTCCAAAGATGCGGGCATAACCGCTGTTCGCGGGCGGCACGACCTCAATTCGCATAAGAAAATAAAAGCTGATGTTAATATCATGTTTTTTTGCGGGCACACGAACATTACTTGCATACACACAACATAGTATACATCATCCAATCAGGGGCGTCGCCAAAGGGAGGAGGCACCCTCTCAATTAGAAAATTTATAGCTCCGCCCCTGTATCCAATAGATTAGTATCCAATAAGGGGCCAATAAGTTCTGATGATCAGCATTTTGTGAGAACCTAGTATTGCCTGTTCTAATCGAACTGTCTTGAATAAAAATAATGAATATGTGCAGACAAATCTTTTTGAAATGAACAATTTGTAGGAGGGATCTACCACAAAACAACTGTTTTTTACAGCTTGTTTATCCAAAATATCACTGGGAGAGCTTAACAAGGGGTGATTGTTTTAAAACAAGAAATTCACGTCTTTAGGATGACAAAGCGATTGGAATTGTTTTGAATTTTTATGCAGTTAAGGATAGTGAAGGTTTTAACTGCTATTATCTGGTTTTTAAAGCTATAAAGGGAATGTGTTCATATAACATAAGTGTATACTATTCTCTAAGAGCAATTGTAAGGCTCACTCACTAAGCGCTTGATGATATGCCTTGTTTCATTTGATTTCCCGTGTATCGAATAGGATTTGACTCCCCATGCATCGAGGAATAGCCTTACCTACACATAACATAGATTAGATAACATAAAATTAGAAGATTTAAACCTCGAAATCATGCTGTTGAAACTTATCACGTGAAATCGTTTCAAACAATGGGTACCTCTAGCCAAGGAGCTCTACACAATCTCTTCAAATTTAAGACTTTTGAGCGAGAAAGGAAATGTTAAACAATAATAAAAATACGAACTCTTCACTCGAAACTGAGGCTCATTTAGTTTCTTGGTACGGAGAACTGAGAACTGAGGTAGAGATATTTACGCTGCTAAAAGGTCAGAGCCAACTTTCTCACATAAAATGAACGCATCGCACCGGTGGCCCAAAAAAAGGTGTGGGATATCATCCAATCGTCTGCAATCACATTTACATTTCCAAAACCGGAAATTGAAATAGCCCTCGTCTGTGAGCTTCCGAGTCAATTCAAGAGAACGCCACTCATTTCCAGCCCCTTCATGTTTTAAAAGACAGCATGCCTGCTCCTATGCCTCCTATATGGACTTGGAGAGTTTTATCAGTGAATTGTTTCAAATTTTAAACTGCAAAAGTGCCATTAAAGCAAGTAAGTTGTTTTAATGTCAAAAAATAGGCTAAAAATAAACTCTAAAGTTCACAAATTAAGGCAATTTCAAGTTGAAGTTTTGGACAGGTAAATGTGACTGCAGGCGACTGGATGATATCCCAAACCTTTTCTTGGGCGCCGATGACATGGGCGCCTATGACCGGATGATATCCCAATCTCTAAGTTTGCCCTTCGGACATCGTTTGATGAAAAATTTGAGATGCGTAGTCTCGAAGATAGATTTGCCCCAAGTTTATTTTTTCTTAATTCAGTGAAGTATAGAGTAAAAAAAACCCTCTCTCCGCAGAGACAAATTTTAGATAAAAGTTTAATTTTTTTCTCCTGAGTTAACCGGGAAAGGTTTTTTTATCATCTGGTAGCTACTACCAAGTTACTATCATTGTAATTATTTAAATAACAGTTATCGTTACTACAAGGAGAGGTTTAATCCCAAAAATTTAATAATCAACTATTGTTTAAACTGAAACAAAATTTACTCATATTATAATTTATAACTTGTACGTAATTTTTGTACAGGTTGCTCAAATATACTTACGAAAAAGAGTGCCGTAGTGGAATATCCAATCCCCAACTTATCGTCAAGCGATCATCTTGATTGCACATGGACAATTAAATCAACTTTCAAGCAGATGATTGTTTTAGGGATCAATAAATTTGTTGATCAGGCGATTGACTGTGACTGTTCTTGTGGAAAAGTTATCGTCACAGAAACCGTAACAAACAGTGTCAAAATGTTTTGCCAGGAAGATTTGCCTACATATTTATGGTACGAGTCTGCTGAAATTAGTCTTCAGTACACTGTAAATTTACCTACAAATGCTCGTCAAGGAATGTTGTTCAGTTACGAAATACTGGCTATGGAACAGTTTTCTCAAAGATCATCAGAAACGAACAAACCGTTTAGAAAACAGTTTTTTGGGAATCGAGAAGCTATTAAGAGCGATCAGAGAAAGAGGACGGCATCTGTTCATACACGTCTTAGAAGAGAGATGGAAAATGGAAAAACTGTCGCGAAGACCACAGGTGAAGAAACCCAAAAGCAAGAAGTCGAAACAGCAGGTCTACATACTTCGGACAACAATTCAGTGAGTGACACAAGCAAAGTGCATAAACTAAGTCGTCTTCCAGTTATACTGCCTGCTGTATTGACGGTTTTCGTGTTCATTTTTTGTGTTATTATGATTTCTTGCAAGAGTTATGATGCTGAAGATTTTCCTAATGGGTGAGTGTGCAGCAAGGGCAGATTTTGTAACAACACTGAAATCGACACGGCAAATTCAAAGTGATTAGCTATTCAAGACAAAGTGAATTCTCTCAAGCAGAAAATAAAAGATGGAATTTGTTTGTTTTTATTTTCTGCTTGAGCGAATTCGCTTTGTCTTCAATGGCTAATCGCATTGAAATTGGTGTGTCAATTTCACTATTGTTACAAAATCGGCCCATATTTGAGAGTGCATGTTTTTTTTGTCGGTACTACTTGATAGACGCTAGAAATGCTATTTGGAATTATCTTTTTACGACTTTATTTTTGAACGGCAAAATGTTTGCCATATGTGCTGTGTTTTAGCGCCATTTTTGGTATGACTGTTTTCATTGTCAAACTCGTGTCCAGAGATATCACGAAAGCACGAGACCCCACTAGAGTGTGTGGGGTGGGACGCTTCCCTCTAGAAACATGAAACAGCATTTACGGCAAGTTCAAATTTCTTGTTATTCACTCGGTAAAACTGGAATCGGTAAACTTTGGATTCTACAAAATTGTTTTGACCCCCCCCCCCCCCCTCTAAAATTAAATGGAGCTGGCCCTGTACTGTAGGAAATTTTCCTGGTACTTACTTTCATTTTCTGAGTGTTCATTGGTTCAAACAAAAGAATATAATATTGCGTCATCATTTAATACCCTGGGTACAAGACTTTTCAGTAAAAAATGAAGACTCTTTTTTTTATACTGAAAAGATTGGTACCCAGGGTACATCATTCAACTGGCTCTCTAGAGATTTGAAAAGATATGGGATTCGAATATCGGAGGTCTCGTTCTGTTGACATAATCTTGCCAAAAAGATCTTGGCGAGTACCAACAGTGTTTCTTTTCCGAAAAGAATCCCTGGGGAACAACAGAGGCGAATTTTGTAGTAATATTAAAATTGACACACTGGTTTCAAAATGATTATCCCTCGAGAACAAATCAAAACTCTCTCAACTGGAAAACGAAAACAAGCAATGTTGCGGAGGAGATGTTTTCATTTTCCAGTTGAGAGAGTTTCGCTTTGTTCTCGAGGGATAATCACTTTGAAACCAGTGTGTCATTTTTACTATCGTTACAAAATTCGCCTCTGCTGTCAGGGGAACGAGATTGTTTCTTGTGATAACATAGAAAATCTAAATCTAAAATAACGGAGTATTGCTTGGTTTTTGTTTTGTTACCAAGCTTTATATTATATTATGCTGTATTTTGTTAGGAAACGAGAGTGAGGAACCCTTCCTCCGAGCGTTAAGTTTGATATTTAGAAATCTCCTTCATTAACCAATGATATAGGCGTGCTTTGGGTGTGGCACATAACTTTCCTATGTTTTCTCCAACCTTCCTCCGGTTAGTATCGTGCGACCGTGATGTTCGTTTCCAGAGTCAGGAAACGTTTTTTGGTTATTTGCTTGATGCTTGTCATGCGTCAAGCAGTGTCCTTCAATTGATTTGACTAATCTTTTTTACATTTGGCTAATATCCAATTAAAAGTTTTATATCTAGCTTTACTAAATGATATGATCAACTTGATTTTATGCTTTAAGGATTAATTCATTGGATTATTTACACCATGCCTAGATTGGATTTTGAAAAATCCAGATAATCCCAGAGAGAATCGCCAAACGTTAACCTCACCAAGTAGGCCTATTGCAACATTGGAGGTCTTTATTTATACATTCCTCTTCGCTTATAGTTTTCAAATTTTAGTTGAATGAATGTAACATGATACTTTTGTAGATAGCCGCGTCTTATCCTTGTTAATGCATCGTTTCAACTGATTAAAGACAACAACTTATTTTTCTACCCACAAGAGGCGAGAGAGAGCCTGGCGTTCTAGTTAATTGGCCACCGTTTTTTCTTCGTGGTCTATCTGCAGGCTTGCTGTACGATGAGCTGGCTTGGCATTGAGTCAATGTGCAAAGAAAACTTCAATAAGATTTTTATTGCTTTCAGAAACGTCGCTGAGGTCGCGGAGAGTGAAGAATTAATCACATGTAAGTCACGTCGGAAAGGAAAGAAAAGGAGGAAAAGCCACGGGTAAGTTGATTTAATTAATAATTAAGAGGATTATTATGACCAGGAGATTTTGTAAACGAACTATTTTGAGGTCTTGAACATCACAATGCTATTTGCGATTGAAAAGAATATATTTTCTCACTCATGAGGGCATTGAATCATATCAAAATAAACAGTCTTTCAAAATAAAAATCAATCAAATAAATCAAATCAAAATAAACAGAATTTCATCACTATACTTTGTAGTGTTGTATATTAAGATTTGCTTGGCTGAGTTGCCAGGCGTGAAATCTAATGAGTATACCGTGTGTCCCATAAAAAGGTAACAGATTTGATCAAGGCTAGTGCTGAGAGTATGCCTCAAATCCGTCAAAATTTATTTTTTAAGTAATCCTCGATAGTTAACTTAAAAATAAAAATCTGGTTTGTTGATATTGATCGTTTGAGAATTGAGATGGTAAAATTTAAAGGTCCAAATTGCCTACCACTCAAAACCA